>JAOUZG010022883.1:267887-286774 GCA_026289955.1 Argiope argentata
AAAATAGTTCACTACCCCAAAGTATATCATTGCTTAAGACATTTCTATAAGCTTCTAGATGGTTTTAAAATGAACACATCAGATCCGAAATTTGCAAAGCTATGAATTCACAAAACATAGCTCTCGGATGTTTTTTTTTTTTGGGGGGGGAGCAAAAAACTTGATATATTTTCCTTTTTGCTGTACAAAATCTCTATTACCGATTTGCAGAATGATGCACTTTTCGTCATAAAACACTTTTATTTAATTATTGTCTATAAATATGCGAGACCAACGAAAAAGAGGATACAGAATGCACAACAGAACGTATAAGTTCAATATCTGTTAGAGTGTATAGAATTTCCAAATATTTTTACAATATATTGAGAATTTTTTTTTGATGCAGTCCTCCCCACAAAATGGCTCATATTAGTTTTCATTGTTTATGAAGAATCAGATATTAATTTTCTAGTCAACCGTTCCGAGTATCTAAGAACTAAACCTCCATTTAGACTAAGAATAAATCAGGGATAAGATTCGATTTTTTAAAAAAATTAATGCACTATTTGATTGACAGTTTTCCGAATAATTTAATGATGTTTGAAAAAAAGTTTTTAAGTTTCGGTAGCAGCTGGTCAACTATTAACTATTATTTCCTTCAAGGATTGTAAAAACAAATTCTAGATATTTGAAGTTCTGATAAACATTCCTGAAACATTCCAGATGTCAACACTTTTTTCAACTTTATCTTTTTCTATTTATTTAAATAGGTTGATGCACTTGGAAGTTTATAATTTAAATTTATAAAAAATAGTTTTTTTTTCTTTCAATCGGCATCTTCATAGCATTTGGCCCTTTCTCAAATTTTAACAGGTAATCATTTTTTACTTCAAATCCTCGATTAATTTTCACCATTAAACAAAAATGGTTGTAATAGAAATTCCTTCATTAAGAAATTTTGAATTTATCTTTGACTTTCCGCTTTATTTTGTGCAACAATGTTTCATCCTCGAACTTAGGAATTAATTTACTGTAAATGTTCTAAAATACTTTATGAAAACTGTTTGCTCTCCCACTAAAATTGTTCTCTGTATTTTAATTTCTCTTCAGCCATTTTTGTATACTTTTTACTATAGCCGCATAATTCAATTAGTCCAGTTTTAAACTCTCTAATTTAAGGTTTTTTTGCGATGCTTATCTAATTTTGCTTTGCGAAAAAGAAATCTGCATTGTTAAAGTGTGCCATTTGTTGAATTTCAGCATTCGATCATTTTCCTAGGCTCATTTCTTAGGAGAATTTCAATTCCTCTACTCTTAAGATAGAGACATATTTAGGCAAGTATACATGCAGAAATTTTATGTCGCATACATGCAACATTCTGGTTTAAAGCATTGATAATATATAGGGAAAAATACAAATGACACATTCATCCAGAATTTTTCTATATTTTTTTCTGGGATATACGGTGCAAATTTAGGAGATAGGAGGCAAATTTAGGAGCAGCTTTTTATGAATCTTCGCTTGGTGAACCTCTTCCTGTCTTTTCCACTAATCTTCTCACGAAGACGTAAGGAATTATCAAGAAATATTAAGTAAAAAATTATATTTATTAGTTCGAAGCAATTAATAATAAAATATATCAAAGAGTCCGTCAATAATTTATGATATTTAGCCTTTATACACCTGAAAAATATATTAGAATAATTATTCGATTTTTTAATTTACTAAGTATTTTCTAGAATGAAACTAAACGTTAAAATTAATCATTCTTATTGATAATCAAAATATCATCTTAATCAAAATTAATAATTCTTTTTCATAATTAAAATTCGTAGTTCTCATATCAATTTACTTTTGTGAGAATTCGAAACCCATACAAGCAGTTTGACGGTATAGGAAATATAAAGGGCGTAATGGATAAATATTCCTTATGCCGCATAAATATAGTATAATAGTAATAAAATCAAAGTAAAAATACAATATGGAATTGTAATATTTGTACACTGGTAACAATAAAACCACTTCCAGAGCCATATTTTTTTTATATTTTAGTCACAAGAAAGTTAACTTTTAAATTATATAAATGAGATTTAATGATTCAAATTTTAGGGAAAATGCAAAATTAAGGCAAATTATTTTCATTGATTTATTATCATTTAAATATTAATAATGAAAGAAAAGCAGAGAAAAATTACAGTCACTATTAAAATATATTATTATATACTCAAAAATATACATGCTTTTCTAATATTTTCCATTGTAATTTTATTGAAGTATTTACGACAAAGTAAAGTGAGTTATTGATATTGATCTAACGATTTTCAGATAAGACACAGGCATGTGCTTGAGGCAGGATAGTCAGAACATTAGTGTTATTTTCTTTCTCTAACCATCAAAATAGTAATACACTCGGTTTATTAATTTGATTTCTTGGAGGAATATCCGGAATATAAATTATGAAAAAAAAAACTATTAATCATAACAAATTAGGAGAAAGATAGTAAGACGAAAAATCATAAATAGTGAAATTTAAAGGACGTAACAAAGATTATATGGTGTTGTATCATATGAGAAAACGCAAAAAAGTAACTATACAGTTCCTATAATTAAAGTAATTCCTATAATTAAAGTAATTACAAAATTCTAATAACATTTTTTTAACTTTAAATTATATTTTCTAAAGTTAAATAAATCACAAGAAATATTTTGTTTTTCATATTAAAACTATTTCTAGATTTTATTTTCATCAATGATATTAAAATAAGCCTATTTACTCTATAAAAAACTTTAATCATTCAATATTAATTTTATTAAATTAGAATTAAAATTAAAGAAATTAGTATTGGATTTATACAAAGCAATGGTTCTATATTATTTGGAAACTTATTAAACATAATAGAAAAAAGCATTACTGCTTTTCTTTTTCTGAATATTTAGAGTTTTGACAGAAATGAATCGTTCAAACATTATTCAGAAGGAAAAGATCAATTTTATTTTACTTACACAAAACCTCTTCATCTTTCGACACAGATCAATTATGGCTTCGGTACTACTAACATTTTGCTGCATTGTGTACCTGAAAATAAAATAAACAATGAATAATAATTCTAATTAAATCTTTTATTGAACTTAAAATTACAGCACGCGTTAAATCTTTTTTAAGTCTTGAAGAAATATGCTTCGTAAGAAACATAATTCATAAATATCAATGATAAACAAATTTTTATCATGTAAGAATATGATGTTATGAAAGTTTTCGTTAAGGATTTTTGAATTTTTGAAGACAACGAATAATTAAATCTCTAAATCAAGTTGTCAATGAGCATAGATAGCAAAATTATGCTCAACTACATCTCTAAATTATATAAACTTTTTAACTGTTTTTACTAGTGTTGTATTAATATTATGTATGCTACTATGAAAGCAGATGAGTTTTTAAAAGATTGACCCTACCAATATTGCTTTCTCAAGCTGGTTTAAACTATTTAACGACTTAATTAAGCCAAAAATTGATTTAAATATAATAATGTTCTCACATGATAATTTGAAATTTGCGTAGATTTATTTTCCTTTTTTATTTATAATCTTAATTGGCTTTGAAACACTTTAATCATACAACTTAAGATACTGAAGAAGCTGAGAAATCTCTAAACGATACATTAATCTAAAAGGAGTGCTAATTTTTATTTTAGCTTAGTTTAGAATTCCTACAAGTTATGTAATGAATATTATTAATGAAAAATGTAAAAGTGATATCAGTATACTTGGACATAATTTTAGAATTAATCTTTTCAAAGATAAGAGAGAATATTATAAAGATACTTTTTTTCTATATTTATCCCCATTTTTATAGTTTTGACTAATTTTGAAGGCTTTTTATACTATCTACAGAAAATTATATTGCATGTTAAACTTTGTACTCCAATGGTGCCTCTGACTCACCATTCAAGATTTTGCATCATTTTAAAGTTTTATTTATTTATTAAAATTTAAATGTTAAAAAGGCCTACATAATGGTTAAGAGATGTAGATAATTTTTTCAAAGACATTCGACTTATAAAAAATGCATATTTTTCATAGAAATAAACAAATCATTGTATTAGGTGAATAATTCTGCATCTAATTATTTTTTGGAGAGCAAAGGGTTGAATAAAATCGTAATTATTTTTAGATTCATTAAAAAATTCAGGCTTAAGAAGTGAAATAGAACAATAATCAGAAACCAAATTTATCAAATTATAATTTTATTTTTATTTTAAGAAAAGACCTTTTTAGCACTAAGATTAACATATAGTTGAAAAATGGCTGTGAAGAGGTCTCCATGAGAATAACATTTTCACTTTATTGCTCAATATCGTTCTAGGTTTTTGTTTCAAAAATAAGTTTGTTTATCATTGTTTGGAAAATAAATGATTCATTCATTACTTGATTTTTGAACGCACAAGACGAGATTCCACTAAAGAAAAGTGACAGTATTTCAACAAAAATTATAAAATAAGTGCATTTGTTGTACTTCGTCGTGCAGTTTCTTTTTAATTGTTTAGATGGGTTATAAAAGTATTACCTTATTGACTTCGCTAAATTTATGTTTGCTGCACAATGATAAACAACGGAAACTTGTTCTGTAATACACTGCAAGTCTTCATCATTCAACCCCAGTTCGGGCTTTGACATATCTCCAGATACAACATGAACTTTATAGAATATTTCGGGACATTTTTCTTTCAAAACAGCAAAAACCTTGTAAAAGATATGAAATGTATAAGATATTATTGCAAATTAAGAAGGTACTAAGAATTGCAATAAAATTTTAAACATATATATTATGTTACATCCAAAGTGTGAATTAAATTTAAGACTGAATGTGAGAACTTCTATAATACATTCAAAATGCAACAACAAATTTGTCATTTGGTAATCATTTTAGGTTTAAAAATATTCAATAAATTTTATCATAATTTCTAAAGAGATTAATATATTTTTCTGTATACAGGGTATCTATTTTCTATATAGAAGGTTTAAAAGGTTCGGTGAATGGAAACATTAACCAAATATAACTAAATCTGGAAATAAAATATCTTTGTTCACCTTCAAAGTAGCATCTGTTGGCCGCAATAGACTTTTGACATCATTGATAAAATTGCTGGAATGAGTCAGCAAAAGCTTCTTTCGGGATCGATCGAAGACCCGATGTCACACGTCGTCGAATACCTGGTATGTTCACAAAACGTTTGCTCTATAAAAGCCCCTTGAGGCGGGGGAACAAAAAAACCCTCCAGATCAGTCGAGTGCGTTGGATGTGCAATAACAGTTACACGGCGGTGGGTCAAGAATTTGCGTGCATAGATCTCAGTATGCGGGCGAGTGTTGTCATGCAACAGACACCACTTTCCAATCCTGTGCAACTGTGGGCGAACACGTTGGATGCGCAGCAACAGATATTTCAAAACGGATTAGCAAAATTCGCCATTGATTGTTTGCCCTTCTGGCACAACTTCTTGGTAGATGATGCCATTGCTGTAGAAAAACGCAAACGAGAGTATCTTAACTTTGAACTTCTGTAGGAGGCTTGTTTGGGGGCACAGCGATGCCGGTGAGCACCATTCCATTGACTGCCAATTCGACTCCGGATCATACTGGTAGCACTATCTCTCATCTCCCGTAACGATGGTTTGCAGAAAAGTTACATCTTGGTCACACGTCTCGATGAAATCTCCAGCTGTATGCATGTGTGTTTCCTTCTTCTCGTCGGTCAGTGTGTGCGGCACAAAACGGGGACAGATATTGCGCTTCTCCAAATATTTGTGAATGATGGAGCTAACACTGTTCCTGCTAATATCCAATTCCTCCCATATCCAGCTTAGAGACGATTCGGCGATTTTGTAGCAGCATCTGTCGCACTCGCGCGATGTTGGCTGTTACACTTGCAGTGGGTCGACCCGAACGATTTCCATGGTTTCGTCCAAGGTTTCCTTTCACTCCCAAAAACGTTTGAACCAGTCGTAAACACATTTTCTGCTCACGGAGTCTTTTTCCGTACACCTGCACCAACATTGTGTGCGTTCTTTTGGCGGTTTTTCCAAGTTTATAACAGAATATCATGCTAATCCGTTGCTGCATTTCACATTGACGTGAGTTTTCGCACACACACCGTTTGATGCGCTGAGACAGACTATTATACGTCGCTTCATTCCGCTACTTGCTACATAGTATCTCTCCATAGGTCTCTCCCTGCGCATACTCGTGGGTGCATTTTTCACTCGCGTTGCTTTTGAGATATCCATCCTTTCACCGAACCTTTTATACGCACCTTGGGTTAACGAAAAAATACATGTTTTCAAAAATATACTTCACACACTATTCCTTTTATTTCAAACCCCAGCATGATTGTTTTATCTTATAATACGATTACTAGAAAAAAATAACTTTTTCTAAAATATATATAATCGATTATATCTTTATTATCATTTAATATATATATATATGACCATTGCTACTTAATTTTAAATTTATATAGCATTTTCTTATAATCTGTCCCATTGTTAAACTATTTTTTCTGGTTTTATTTTATATTGAAATCATATTTAATTTTTAAAGATGACTATGAAGCTTTTCATTGGGATGAATACATTATTTTTATTGAACACTACCTTCTTATGGATTGCCATAATTTTTTTTATGTAGGGATTACATTTAAATTGGATTTATTATTATTATTTATTTTGTAAGAATTTTTCTTAATTTTTAATAACAGAGGGCTAATAATAGAGACGTTTACGATCAACACATGTTATGTAAATTATTAAAAAAAGAATAAGTCGTTAATAAGTCGTAATTTTTTGGCAATTAAGTGAATGGCCCCGCTCCTTACTTTTTTCTTAAAAATTATTTCCTTTCTTTGAGTTGGCATCAGTTCTCGTTTGGACCGTAGAAGAATGTAAATGGATGCAATTCCTGGACAGCATCTGAGAAGCAATTCCAACATTACCTAACATAAGGGAAAATATTTGTTTTGAACTCTAATAAATTCCAAAAGTGTACAAACTGCTGAAAAAAAGTTGTCATGAGCATTTATCAAATTCAAGCCTTTCCATTATTGGGTCATTAACTAAAAATACCACTTTTTATAATATATTATTTTTATAAAAGTAATTATATCCATTTAATTAATTCGTAATAATTTATTGTTGAAGATCATTAGAATTTTTATTTTATATTATGATGAGGAAGCTTACGCAACTCAATTCTTTGATTTTATAATCCTAGTGAAATTATTCATCTTTCATAAAAATAGTCCGTTTTCTTTCCTTCAATGAGCTGACATTTTTATGTAATTTTTGTGATCTTATTTTGAACGCTAGATCTTACGAAAATGCAAGCGAATGAAGAAGCAACTATTCTTTTTGATGGATTTTTTTAAAAGACTTATAAATACTACTTTTGTGTAAAAACTTCATAATAAATTTCATTCCAGTATTTTGCTTTGTTTTTAAATTATCACACTCTTGTACACATGGAGACACAATTTCATAATCTTCGAGGCAAAAAAGATACTTTTACAGCTGTAAATAACAGAAGGTCATTTCGAATACAGGAAAAAGAGAAAATAATAAACTTATTCTCATATTTAATTCTATGTAACTCTTCGCTTTTTAGTTTAAAGATATCTATTGTAACTCCTTTAGAAGTTGCATTCATTCAATTCTTTTTTTTATTTGTATTTATTCAATTATAATGTATATTTCTCTGAGATTTAAATATAATGCATATTACTCTGGAATGAGATCCTATGTTTTTCATATTCTTTAGAATTCGAGGTTTTTTTTAAGCTATTGGTATTTTAGAGTATTTTTTTGCTCGGCAGGATTTTTCTATAGATCTTATAAAAATATTTTTTAAAATAATACTAAATTTGCAACCATACTGAAAAAATTTCTCTTGAATTTTTCTCATTTGTGAGAAAAAATAATATGAAAGTGGAATAAAAACAATAATAAAATGATTGGAGATTACAATTAAAAAATAATTATGAAAACTTCAACAAAAGTATTCTTTTTTTTTAATGTAATTATTACATTTTTTATTCATTAATTTATATTTATTTCTAAAATTCTTTTCCAACGATATTTTCCAATTTTAATAAATTGTTTCAAATACCTTTTAGTTTGTAATTGTAATTCACAATAGCTTATTTCGTTGTTGAAATTTCAATTGACAAAAAGGTGCTTTTCAGATTAGAATAACCCCCATTTTCGAATTTGAACAAAAGAACATTTGGCAAAATTGTAAAATAAAACCCTTCGAATTTGGGTAATTTCAGAATAATACATTTCTTCTTGCTTTTTTCTAGAACCTGTGAAAAGAAAACGTTCTAAATTGTATATGTATTATGATATATTGTGTAAAATCAAATGCATGAATTGCGACATCTATACTCTGAAAAAAATGTGTTGATCTTTAGTTTCACATTTCCGAAATTCGAACTATTATTTCAGTCAAGAGATTTTTTTTTCAAATTAATCACATAGTGACTAATAATCTTTCAAATCAGAAGAAAAGGAAAAAAATCGTATAATAATTTAATTAGAACCAGCTAACAGATAAATATTGAATTTCAGGTGCTTTAAAAAAATCACTTTTATCTTATACAAAATTCAATGGTTATTGTAACACAGCATTGCCACTTCGCCTATAAACATTAAAATTGTAAAACTTTTTGAAGCAATAATGCATTTGTATAAAAAAATAACCGTAAATGCGATTTGAGTACTTATGCATATCTGTAACCGTGACCCTCAATTTCTTTTAAGAAATTATATCAGATATTAGAGGACAGGGAATTAAATATTTTTGTTTCTCTAATGTTTTCATAGCAAATATTATTTTCTCATTTTATACGTTTCGTAGAATATCGTTGGGTTAAAATTGCTTTGCGATTAAACATTATTAAAAAAACGATCAAAGTCGACCTTCCTTTTATCTCTCTCTCGCACAAAAAGATTTAATATTTTAATGTGATGATATATTTACTGATTAAAAATTCAAAATAGAGCTCACAAAAGACAGTAAAGACCGTTTAACGAAGAGAATTAATTTAAAATACCGCTTTGTATACAATATTTTTGAATTGTTGAAAAAGCAAATGTAAAAGAATTATTAGATTTAGTAATTCATGAAAAGTTTGAAATCAGTTATTAATAAGAAACTGCAGCATTTAGCAAAGCAAATTTCATCTTTTCGAAACTTTTGTACCGCTAATTATCTATCAAACTTTGTTACTAAAATTGTAAAGCAAGTTCTATCAAACATCAAACTTTGTTACTAAAATTGTAAAGCAAGTTCGACTTTCGTTAAGAACTCCTATCGGTTAGTTCGAAAGGGCATAGAGAAAGAGGAGAAAATGTTGTTACGATACGGCTATCAATAACAATGGCTTTATGTGTGCTTGGGGACCATTTATCTCAGTTTGATTAAGTCGCCTCTGCAAATTACTGATGAAAATGACGATATTTTTAAATTTAAGTTGTTTGATAACAAGTTCGTAGTATTAAGAATTCTGGAGAATAAGTTGGTGCTCAGATACTCCCCTCATTACGAATAATAGGGAGTCGCAACATATTGAATTTTACAAGCTCCTTTCTTAATGTTTTGCATAACGCATTCCTTGAATTTTGGGTTATCCTATTCTCTCAAGAATGATAAGGCTGTAATAAAGTTGTTAGCAATGTAGAAAAATTACCTTAGAAAAAATTAAGTCAACTTAAAAAATTAATTGTTCAAATTAAATATTAAGTAACACAATATAATTACCATGAGTACATTTTAATAAAAGTCAATGAGAAATCATTTCTAATGATACTTCATTTATCTCATAAGATATTGTATTAATAGAGAAAAAAAAATTATGCTTCCAGAGAAATGTTATATTGAATTTCATGACAAATATTAAATATCAACCTTTAAAATGACTTACAATCACATTGTATTCTGTTATGCAGCATTCGGGAAAAAATGTTTTATACAGGAAATTAAGACTAAAATAAGGGTAGAAATGTTGGTCTTACCGTGCCCAGGAAGCCTGATGCCCCTGTCAGAAAAACAGATCGACCTTCGAAAAAATCGGACACTGACTGGATGTCCCTTTTCTCCTTTGTTTGATCCATTTCTGCTGAAAAATGCATTTTATTTTACTAATTTATTTTAATACAACAGGGTGGTTAGTATTAAAGTAATCTTACTCAAACTTATATTGAGATTCTGTTAATTGACTATTTTGTTGAAATCCGTTGTAAACATTATTTGTATGATGAGGAAGTAAAACTGCAACGGAAATTAATAGTTTAAATTTCGATATTACATGACACATTAAGATTAAAACTACAAATGTAATACTTAACTTTATTTAATAATATTTTATATTCGATTATAAATGGATGTTTAGTAGTAGAGAATACGAATGACGTTATAGTTATTAAAGCATTATTTTGTGCATCTGCTCTCTGAGGCTTTACATCCTTCGAATACACAAGATCATAACTGCTTAAAGTGACACTCTTGCATTCCATGACGTAGCATTCCGCCCAGCGGTGAAATACGCAAGGTTTCAAATAACATTTAAAAATACATTTAGCTTACATTTGTAAATAAATAAAACTATTCAGATGAAATATCTACGATTCAGCATGTAAATTGCAAAATATATACACATTGCATACTAAAGTTATATATATTATAAATACAATATACACAAATACAATATACACACACCTTTATTAGCAAGAGACATATTTGAAATATGGCGTGTAAAAATACCTGTGTTAATATTTAATTTAACGACTCTTACCCTACCCTCATTTCGATAAATTATTTCTAAAATTCTAGCCATTACCCATTTACAAGGAGGCAAAATCATTTTCCTTGAAGAATGCTAAACATTCGACTTTAACGTTATTTTTTAATGCCCACTTATTTCTTTGCTGTAAGGGGTTCAACTAGTCAATTTTCCAGCGTTTCCAAATTGTTTGAACACATTTTGCGATATATTACCAGCATGACAATTTATTAACAGAAAAGTTTAAAATTTCCAGTTAGGTATTGAAGTAATTGGGCACCCAATGATAAAACGTCAAGGAGTTGAAACTTCATATTCATTAATTTTATCTGATAATGGAATTAAGGGGCATGAAGTAAATATCCCTTCAATCTGAATTATAATTGTTTCGAATTCTTCAATACTTATTTTATTAGCTAAAGTTCTATAAAGAATTTTGCGCTTGCCTCCCATAAACCTCCAAAATCGGGGAAAATATTTCAAAAAACAGTTTACTTCCTAATAATATATCAATTTGACGTGTTGTGTGGTAATTGAAATCAGATAGTTAGTTCCATTTAAGTGGGATTAATTATTTCAGATATATTTCATTTCGATATAGGAATCCCATCGGTTATTTTAGGAAGAATAGAGCATTTTACCCTGAGTGAAAATGAATAATCACAATTTGATATTTCAATGCTAGCAGCGCGTTTAATAAACTACGTTGATGTTGATACTAATGGTGCATGCCATGGACAAGCGCCTTGACAACGTCAGCGATTTTAAGTCGATTGGGCGTCTCTTGTTTTTGAACTAGAGCCAACTAAGGCCAAGAATATGACTTAGTTATGCATTCATTACATTCGCTTGCATAGCCCCTTTTTACAGGGAGGCACATTCATAGACCTCACAGATAGCACGGAGAAGAACAGCCTTGCTCTGACCTGGACTCGAGCCCTGGACGCCCGAATTCGAGGAAGACGCGTAACCTCTGTGCCAGAAAGCTGGCAATAAGCTACGTAATTCTATTTATAACAGTTACACTTTGCTTTATAGATTTTAGTTTGATTACCAATTTTCTAGCTACATTTCGGAGAATAGATATTGAAACATTGTATATGAGTCTTAATCGAACTTTGCTGCCATCTGCAGTTTTCACATAATTAAGTCAAGGATTTAATATAGAAGATTTATTGGCTCCTATTAGCCTTTAATATCTCTCGAATTCAATGTCAAAACAGATAGTTCGGTTTGTATGTTTAGTTTCGGTTTCGTTTCAGCGTCTATTTGATTTTCGCTTGTTCGTGCCCTTGAATCTGAAGATATAGTGTGAATTACAGCTGATTCATAATGTAAAAGCGAATTACGCCTGTTACTGCAACTTGAAATATTGCATAAATATTTTGATTTGCATATCCCCGTATGAGATTAGTTACATATCCCCGGATTGAGACAGTTAATGCATTATTTGTTATTCCTATCAAAATTCTTTCTGTTCCAAATAAACTTATTTTGAAAAGTAACGCATCTATATAGCAAGCGATAGTTTTTGAATAAAACACAAGCATTATCATTGGAATTTTTATTATTAACTATAAGTGTTTTCGCTCTTTTCGATACGTTTGTAATTACTGGGGATACGGTTAATACTTTCTAACAAGAAGCTTCGCTTTTCTAGAAATGTCATCAAATTTTCTAGAATTTCTACCGTATTTTGAGAAAGCTAAAATTGCTTCCTTATCTCTTTGTCTATTTTATGTAAACTTTTACTAGCATTAAATCAGATAGTTTATACAGTTTGAATTTAAAAATCTTTAACGCCCTGATGTTTTTATTACCGCAATCCATTAACGCGCACAATTCTTAACAGAATCATTACGAATTTTCTCAAAATTTATTAATTCTAGCATATGAGAGTATCAATTGATATTTATTTTGATAAAGATCTGATATTGTTTTAAAGAATGAGTGGAAGTTATCACTAGACGTTTCTCATAATTTAGCTTCTCCTCTGAAATATGCACGGTGATTATACAACTTTTGAGAATCATTTAATTGCTCAGTGTTGCTAATTAAATCAACAAATTTGCAAAATTAGCTAATTTTTCAGAAATGGTAATGGAGTTTCCGGAATACGACTTTAGTTACTGCATTATCCTTTGAAGCAGTTTATTTTCAACTAATATTTAATTGAATTTAATATTATTTTTAGACATATTTCTGTTTCTTCAATTCGTATATTTATTTATTCAATATCTTCTAGTATTGTTTCTATATCTCCCAATGTTTCAATACCACAAAATTCATCAGATATCTTGTTCAACTGTGCTTGCAATTGATTTTCCCAGTTGTCTTAATTTCATTTCTAATTCCATTGCGTTCATGTCCATGGAAGCTGACTTTCTGAAACTAAAAGTTCCGATTCTTTTCAGAATAGTTTTTCTTTTCTGAAACTAAATCTTTTACATCTTTAATGACAAAGACGCATCCCTGGTATTAAATTCGACTCGCTTTTGACCAACGTTATCGTCCTTTATAAATGGATGTATAGTAATAGAAATGAATGAAGTTATAATTGTTAAAGCAACTGCCCCCACGGGCTACATCATTCGAATGTATAAGATAATAATTGTAAAATGTGGCGCTCTGGCATGGCATGATGTAATAAATATTTGCTCAATATACATTTCATTTACGTTAGTGAGGTGTTCAATATTTATTTTAATTTGTTCATCAGCAGTTAGAAATGTTTTCTGAGGGAGTTTAATAACACGGTGTGGTATATACCACACAATTTGGATTGGATACAAGAATATTCTTGTATCCAATCCAAATTTTTGTAATCGACATTACTTTTCATGAATTCTCCCAAACCAAAATATTAGGTATTCAACGTGTAGAACGATAACGCTAGACAGTTAGAAGATGTATAGACATGATCCGATTTCTTCCAAACTGATCATCTTCGTTCGTTCTGGAATATGAAGTGCTGTGCTGTCTTGTAGTAAAGATAGTAAAGAAAAACAACCACATTCTTATCATACAGATGTTATTTGCTACCGTAAAAGGCTCTTCATAATGGGAGCAAATGACTGCGCAACTTTTGAATCTATAATGAATGTTCTCCCCAATCAAATTGGAGTGAATAATGAAATTAGCAGTAATCCTCATGAAACAGAAATAAAATCAGAATGAAAAGATTGTTCAGACCTACCGTTAAGACAAGCATAAACTAGTATAATTTTGAGTATTTACTGCTTCATCTGGAACAGAAAAGCGATAGAGACAATTTAATTTCTTCCATACTTTTATTTCAAATCAGTTTTCCTCCTTTTCCTGGCAGTATACCCAAAATATATTTTTTCAAATTTTATAATTATTATCTCCAGTTCATTCTTAGATATAGGCGACAGTTTACTTTCAAGCTTCGATATTTTCTCAGTATAGTTACCCTATTATAGCAGTTCTCATGAAACAACTCGATTTATGAAACTCAGTTTTTATTCTTTTAATGTAAAGCAATCAATTGTTGACGCTGATTATTAGCTTTTTTAAGCTTTCCAATTTTGTATGAAGAGCTTTCTAAGTTAGAAAGAAAGCACCGTCTAGTGGTCAATACTTAAATTTCCAGTTTTATTGCATCTTTAAATCATATAACACATGACACACGTTCCAATTAAATATTTCAATCAGGATCGTTGATTATTACATTTCTTTAAGTTAATTATAACCATCCGGTGCAAATAAAAAGAAATCACTTCAGAAGAAGTCATTAAAGAATTACAAATCCTATATATAGATATTTTGTTATTTATGTAAATAAATAGCAAGATATAAGAGAAAGACAACAATACAAAAATTAAGATGCCTTACACTACCTCTGAAGATTATAGTACCTTTTATTCAACAGGAAAGTTACCCTCTGCTAAGAAATGAATTTTGACTCTTGAAAAAAATTCTAACAATAGCTTGTATAAACCGACACAACCATAAACGAAAAGAGTGGAGCTATTCATACACTTTTTAGCTATTCCATTTCAAAAAAGAATAAATTTTCAATCTTGTTCTTTTCAAGAGGAAAAGGAACTTCCATCAAATATTTTCAATCAAAATTGGCATAATGTAAGGTCCAATTATGACTTCCAAACACCTTCATCCTATACTTTATCTAGAATTTCTATGTAACTAGCTTTATTATTTGCATAAAAAGCTTTATTTTAAAATTTTCAAAAACTTACAAAATAACATTATATAAACGAAATGAATTACAAAAAATAAATTTGCCAGAAAATTTGCAATTAAAAAAGATTAAAATGGAATCTGCTATGCATATTTCAATGAATCATGTCAGAGAATTATTTCTTAAACGGCCAAGCCCCTCGTACTCGTGCAAGTTAAATTATATTTTTATTCATTTTGATTGTTTCATTGAATGAGTCACTTAGTACTGAAAAAGATAAAAAAAAAACTTTATATCCCATGTATTGTTTAAAAGAATATCTTATTTCCTATTTATTTCTTTTCATATAATTACGTGCTCAAAATGATATGTTTAGGTTTTATTTACTGCAGTCATTAATTTATTTTTTTAATCCGCGCTTTTGTAAATGCATTGGCAACACGTTATTAAAAGCTGATTTTTTGAGATGCTCGTCATGATATTTTTTTGTAGGCGCCATAAACAACATCATGCTCTGACATGATAATAAGTAAATATTATCCCCAATTTTATTTATAAGGCTATATAAACAAAATTGGAGAACTTAACTATATGATAGGAGTAAGCTCATTATGAATTATAATTTTACTATACATCTCATAGCTATTAATTAAACCTTTTTATATCAATATTACTAGTGTTTATAACACGATTAAATTATATATAAACAATTCTATATCTATGCTTATTTAAAAAAATGTTTTTGCTAGTAAATAAAATGATTAGGTTTCTGGGTTTCCGCTCTCTCTACTAACGAAGCAGTAGAGTATATATGTGTGTTTAAGTTTATAAATTCTGCCCGGTGCCTTCTACAGATGCCGAGGTCATCTCTAAAAATCATAATTATATTGCGTAAAGTGGTAACGTAACTGTAATAATGAAGGGTCTGTTCACTTTATACGCCATCTTTATTGGCGACTTGGCATCCTTGGCGCATCAAGGGGTACACTAAACTTCACATTTACCAAAAGTGAAGTTTAGTGTACCCCTTTAAGTTACCGCAAGAGAAACATAGAATTATTAAAAAGGTATTATTGAAGAGGTTTATTTCAGTACTAGTCGCGTTTGGCATACATCTGCTTAGCCAGTATTAATGCTGGCCAAAAGTTTCAATTAATATTTTATATAACTTGGTCTCATAATAGGTTTTTTTTCAGCAAAATATTTTTAAGCTTCAAATTTCTATAGTCTTATAGTTCATTTATACTATTATGTAGGCCTTAAAAAGTTCTGATCTTTGTACTAAGCATTTCTCTCTCCTTTTCAATCAGCACCCTTAAAATTCAGTTTTACATTAAAGTGAAAATGATGAAAAAAGGCAATTTTACTTAATCTATGCATGTCTTAAAATAAATTTGAGAACTGAAACAAGAGTAATTCAACATTCAAGTTTTGTGTTTACTACAGAAATGGAGTATCTAAAAAAATATTCAGCAAACATTTCATGGATTCAATGAAAAATTCAGTTTTTAATTTTATTTTCAAGTACATATAACTGCTTTCAACAATAAAATTTTATTATTTTGGTTTATAAATATACTTTAAAAATAATAAGTTTAAATTTTAGACAGTCAATTAATTTATCGAATCCTATTCTGCAAAATATTTTTGACATTCCAATTTGTAAATAAATTAATTAACGTTTCTATCTTCTGCTATAAAATCTAGCCTATTTATTATTTAAATATTGAAACACTAGAAAAATCAACATTTTCATTATCTATGCCAATCGCTCATGAGAAATTCTTATTGGCATCTTTGAGATGGTTTATAAAATGAACAGAAATTGCCAGTTTTTATCGAATAGTTACATTTAAATTTCCATTAATCGATAAGCTATAATAATGGATTTAGTCGATTGGAATGCAATTTTTTTTTATTTAAGGCGACCAGGAACCTTCAAAATGACTTTTTGTAATTTTCCCCTCAGCAATTTGAAATTTTACAGGCATTAAGAGTAATACAATAAGAGATGACACACAAAATTATAAAGTATTATGTTAATTTATTTATTAGTTAGTGACGATAATATAATGCATATTAATTAATATAATACATAAATAACTTTAATGTAAAATGTTCCAGGCGCTCCAAATTTGTTCGAAGGCGCTCCAATTTTTACTATTGCTTACTCTAACCCTTTTGAAACAAAAGTTGTGATTTACATTGAAGTTTGAATACGAAATATCAAAATTCACCAATATAATAACTTAAAATTACTGATTTTTTAAAAAAAGTTTAAGTAGTTTTGAGTTATTATATTGGTTAATTATGATATTTCGTACTCAAACTTCAATTTTAATCCCAATTTTTGTTTCAAAAGGGTTAAAGTAAGCAATAATATTGATTGGAGTGCTTTCGAACAAATTTGGAGCGGCTGGAACATACTTCATTAACGTTATTTATCGCTAATATGTATTATATTAACCTCCCTAACTCACAAATAAATTAATATAATGCTTTAAAATTTTGTGTGTCATCTCCTATAATGTTACTCTTAATGCCTGTAAAATTTCAAATTGTTTATGTGAAAATTACAAAAAGTAATTCTAAAGGTCCCTGGTCGCCTTAAGTAACTATCAAACAACTATAAACAATATGAAATACACCTAAACAATACTTCCTGAACCAAAGCACTAAAACATATCTTGTATTTAGAGAGTGCTAATGCTGCTACAACTAAAATACAAAAGAACCGAATCAAATTGGCAATAAAAACTGAAATTAATGCAGAAGCCAAACAGAAAAGGAAATATATGATGACTCTGGCCTGGAGACTTTTTCAAGGGGCACCCTCGAGCAGGGATTCAAACTAGGAATTTTTTTTCTCTAAGAGATCTGCCTTTGTCCAAAACCCCTCAAGACCCAAAAATCCCGAGAAATTGATGTTTTAACGATAAATTAGTATCATAGAAGTAAAATTATTTCACATAAACAATTTAAAAAATATATAAATAGATTTACTGAAAAATTGTTCAAAACCAAACAACAAAAAGATACCATAAATCATAAAATTTAAGTCCTAAAAATATATACTAAGGTTTTAGAATTCAAATTAGTATCACAAAGTTAAGATCACACAGTAATAGACAAAATATTTCTGAAATTCTTTTAGCATCGAAATAGAATCAGAAAATTTCTCAAACCAAACAAAAATATCATAAGACATAAAACCAAAATCATTAAAATGTAAAAGAAAACCACATACCAATTGAAATTACAACTCTAAAAAAAGTGTGAAGCGAATCAACCAACCAAACTAAATTTTGCACTAATTCTTTGCAAACTTAATTTCTCAAAAAGTTTAAAAATTCACATATAATCAAAATCTAAACATTGTGTTTCTTAATTGTTTCATCATTTGATTTTTTTCTCAAATTTTAACACTTTTAAAGGAGCTAATGCATCTATTATCTGAATTATTTTTACAGCTATTTTGTATTAAACTCATTGAACTTGAGATTTATTTCAATTGATCAATTTGTCAATTTTTATCTAATTATTACGTAACAAATCATGAAATTAAGATTGTCTTATATCTTAAACCTGTAGAGTATATTATTAACAAAGTTAATTAATTATTAAAAAAATAATAGTAATTATTAAAAAAAAATCTTTTAAGAGACTGAATATAAAAATTGGAAAAAGTTTCTATCGTTTATAAAAACCAGAATAAACTCAAGTGGAGCAGAAATTATTGTGTCTAATTTTCTATATAAAAGTGGACATTCATTTTCCCTTTTATTTGAACCTCAGTGGATTCCCTTTGCCACGTACATTCCTTCATCAGATAATCTGTTCTATTTTATTTGAAAAGGGTGAAGCGGGATAAAAGGTTTTAAGTTCTTCAATCATAACTTCAAAACATATCATCC
>JAOUZG010022883.1:342894-375650 GCA_026289955.1 Argiope argentata
AATTGATTTTATACATGATTATTAATTTCCTTTTTTGTTTTACAGAAATCTTGTAGTAGTTCAGACAAGGCTGGTGAATGTTCCCGGATTAAAGAATTTTTTGTAAGATATTTTTAAAATTTATTAGATAAATTTAAATAGGGAGAGGGGGTCGAATTAGCGTCAATAGTTGCATATTTTTTAATCAAATATGAAACAAGCGTAGATTTACTTAATGAAATTTTTAGCTAACTACTATTAATTTTCTTAGATAAAATTTGATATACCTCATTTCAGTAATTTAGTACACATTCTCGAGTTTATTCAATATTCATTATACTCTACAAATAAGTTCACTGTCAAGTATCCGTTTTGAGACTATCTGGCTTCCGTATTATCCGGTATAGTTTTCTTTTGTACTGGCACCATTGACAAGGTATTGGAAGCTGACGTCTGCTACGATCCTGTCGTGAGCAAAATGCAAGTTGTGACAGGAAAAGAATAGCGTTCTGCTCGTTGTTCATCGTTTCGTTTCGTGTGTTTCATACCTCATTTGTTGAAGTTGTTCTTGATTATAACTGCACACTATGTACACTTTTCACAAATTGTTCTGGGAGTAGGCTAAACATTTCTTTAAATGTACCCCAATTTCAGAAATGATTGACACATGTCCAATGAAATATATAAACTACTATCGGCGAATGATTCTATGATTCAAAAGGTCAAAGCGCTGCTTCACATTCTACGTGGCTTGAGATCATTGGAGGGTATAGTAATCAATAAGAAGTGAGAAAATTTATATTTTAACGGTGAGTTTTGGTATAAAAACTTTGTCTTCTGGTACTTGTGAGCAAAGAAGTCAGTTCATAGAGGTACGACCAATCCGTTTTGCCCTTTTGTCCCATTAGAGCCGATATTCTGGAGTGTATTGCATTTCGCATTTAATTATTTCATAATAATTTATGATTATTTTTATAAAATAATATGTATTTATAATCACTTCATAACTAAAGCTGTATTTTAAAATTGAAAATACTTTTTACACTCGGCGAATAAGTTTAACTAATGCAGAGCTAGCTCATAGAAGAAAAATGATAATCATTTTGTATAATGTTTAACTATTTCAAATATATATTATTTCATTACTCCTATGCTCTATAACTGAAATTATTTTAATAATCCATCAGACTTTGTTGGAAACGTGCGTGTTTAGAAGATTTTACTGATCATTTACTACTCTTTGAAGATGGCTGTACAATAAATGCCTTTCGCCTTTACAATACTCCTTTCAGTACAAAACATAAGTAGCTTTTGCTATAATTTGAAGTTCTAAATAAGCTATCAGTTGAAATTCTCTATTTACATTTTTAATGAACTGTTACAAATTACTATCCTGATTATATGCAATTTAATTGAATTTATATTATTATATATCTAGACTTATCATTCTGAAATTAAAGCTGTCACTTCATGATTATATATTATGAAGTCACGGCAAGTATATTTATATTCGTATTATAAAAAAATGAAAAACTTAATGAACGAAAAGATAAAGTTAAGTTATATTTTTATTGACTTTGAAATTTTTAAAACATGCACGAATAACATAACCTGACAAAAAATAAGATTTTGTTTCAATTCATTATTTGCTCTTAAGGTAATGAAAAGCAAATGATTTGTTTTCTTTTCTTACAGGACTGCTACTTCGATAATTTGAATCGATACCATCAACAGAAGAAGTGCTAGTTCCGCGTTTCTATCAAAAGAATGGTACTTGAATGATGAAAAAAATGTACCTTGTTTCCATACAATAAATAACTGCATTTAAAAAGCATTCATTCCTTTTTTGGAAGTGTAAGAATTTAAATATTTACTTAAAAGATAATATAAAAATTGTCTCGTTAATTTATTTTATACTAGTCTCTTCAGATAGTCCCCCGGGAATATTAGTTATGGTTAACTTCGCATAGATCATTTAGATATAATCTAAATATATTTCGTTCAAATTATTTGGACCTTAAAGCTTTATATTTCAATTGCATACACAAATCTTACTGATAAAGACAACCCCGTAACACCACAGCGTTTTTAAAAACTTATCCATTTCAATTATCTGGATTTAGCGGTAATCACAAACTGACAACTCCAACTCGCTGGATGTAACACGAAAAGACTTGAATGACCGGACCGATGTAACAGAAAATGTGGTTGACTCTAAGGCCCATCACCGACTACAATGTTTCTTTAAGAAAGCCTTCCCAGCCACTAATTTTTTTTTAATGAAAGCACGTTCCAGCATCAACAGGAGGAGTCAACCTCCCATCTTTTCGTGTATCTATACGTGTGGCGAGAACCGATCACCAGATTTTCATCCTGAATTACGAAGTGTGCCCCCCTGTGGGTATAAATTTAGCTGTAATTTTGGTTTTTATATGTATTTTAATATTTATTAATATTTTTAAAGTAATCGAAATTCGGTAAAATCTGAGCGTTTATTCTATCAGTGTCATTAAAAAGATATCTTTTTAAATTTTGGAAAGTTGTAAAATTCCTTAAAGTTATATTTATCGAAGTTATTGTAAAAAAAACCCGGAAAAATTCAACTTCTTTCTAATTATTTAGAATTATGGTTAAATTTTAAAAATTGCAACGGAATACAAATTTTTACCTTCCCAGCTATATATAGCTGTAAATCAAACGGTCTGGCTGCAGAGAGCTGATGTGGACCCACATACATTCATCATTATTAATAATATGAATTTATTTTTAAAAGCTACAAAGAGTTTTCTAAAATAACGTGAACATACTGATTATTTATTAAAAATATTTTGAGGAACACAATCTTAACCCTTTCAGACTAATTTTTTAAATGTGGAATAAAAAAAGTGATGGAAATTAGTGATAAGGGTCACCAAGAGAACATCCACATTCAATTTCATCTCATTTTCACCACGGTTATAGGAACCAGGAAGTGATGGAAAATGCCACCATCAGGTTTGAAAAGAAAGAACTTAGGGAGGGATAAAGTATAACTCATTTTCTAGACTCAAAAATACACATATTCATAATAAGAATAACAATTTTTGATAAATCCGATCTCAATTTATTAATCTTAAGTTTTTTAAGTTTGCTTGATTTCGTATTATTATATCGGATTCTGTTTGTAAACATATTTTTATTAAAGAACAATCATCTTATTATAAAATAATAATATTTTAGTTAATAATAAAGCGCAAATAAAGGCAAATATGCAGCTTTGTGCAGCCGTGAATTCTCTTTGAAGTAAATACAAATGTGGCCATTTACATTAATAAAAAAATGAACATGAATTTTTTTTCTGTTTAGATAATAGTATTTTAATGATCGTAGAAATAAACTATTAAATAAAACCCAATAAAAAAGGGGTTAATATCAAGATAATATGGAAAATACAAACTCTCTCACTCTCTCTTAGTACAATGGCAAATAAAAAATTTCGCTATTGGTCCTTTTGAATTACTCTTAGCAATCTTTAATGTAAAAATAACATTTCATATCCTTGTCGATATGGATTTTAGAAGCATGATTAAATAATAAACAATAATAAATAACAAAAGGCATATTTGCTTCTTTCATATATTCCGCATCTCTCGAAGATAAATTTAGTTATTGCTCAAGCCATTCAAATTTTCGCAGCAGGCAATTAATATACTCCTTATAATTTCGCAACCAAAAGTTTTGCTTCACATTCTGTAGAATGTCCCACTGTTTTAATAGAGTTTAAAATTATTGCAGAAATCCTATAATGGGATTCAAGTAATAATAACTAGCGCAAACTAACAGTTGAAACTACCAGTAAAATTAAAAGTTATGCTAAAAGAAACAGCATAATTTTAAATACCGTTCCTTATTTAAAAAAACGTTCCAAGAATAAATTTTAGAAACCAAATATATATCCTTTACTCTTGGCTATCTTCGATGAAAAGTTGGTATTTACCGGTTAAAAAATATATTGATAAATTATAAATAATTATAAAACTTGAAAATGGACATTATCTAAATTAAAGCTTTATTTTCATAATCGAAAAAAAAATGTTTTATAATTTTTTAAAAAATTCGGCAATCCAAAAGATGTCAATAAGAGACAAACGACTATTGTTATACAGTAATTAATCACTCCAGTTGGAATATCTTGCAATCAACCAATTATTTGAAAACAAAGAGACATGTTTGAAAACGTTTATTCTCAAAATGGTGAGGTATATTATAACCGTCTAAAAAACTGCTCTTTTCTTTTGAAGTCTATTTTCGCTAAAATTTAATTTTCATATTAAAGCGTAAATATATTTTCAACTTAATTAAAGCAGAATCATAGAAGAAGGGTTTTTTTTCAAATGAAAATCTGTAATAAATTATTTGAATTTTTTAACAAATTATGTTGGATGTTCTAATCACGTACAAAGAAGCATTTATTTTGTGCTCCACTGACAAAAACTACTAAGCTTATCCAGAATAATAATAATTATTATTATATAAAAAATATCTAGTGCTGCGAATTATTAACAAGGGATAAATCAAAATTCGTGTAAAGTGGAAATATTATTTCCAGCCTCTTTGAAGAAACGACATCTGGAGAGGAAGTCAATTTCATGCGACTCGAAATTCCAAGCATCAGCCAATAATTAAATTAGAATATTGATAAATAAAATTCCAATCCTCTTTTAAGTTAGATAGAGATGGCTGTGATTGATCTCATTTGAAATTAATATAAACAATATGAAAAAATTAAGTCAATTCCTAATTAGTAAAAAAAGAATAATTTTATTTTAGTTGCTTTTTATTAAATAATTACAATTAATATAAATAATTTATCAAAACACTGATTTCGGCAAAAATTGAACTCGCATTCCTCACCTTAACATATTGTAAAATAACCTGTAAAATACTGAAATCCTGGCATTTTACAGATTGATGTATCACCAGTTGCTTTAAAGTTTCATTTGAAAGCGATAAAACTCTATTTAAATTATTAAAAATTAAATTTAATTAATGAATTAATATTTAAAAAAAACTGTATTAATATCGAGTGTCGTTCACTACAAATTTAAAAAAAATGTATTTAAACTTTCGTTAATGAATAAAAAAAATCTTATTTACGATTGAAAATTTGAACAAGATATATAAATATATATAGGGAGAGTGTGAACTGATAGTAAGAGCTGAAAAAAAGGATCGAAAATAAAATTGTCTTCGTTTTCTAGAGAATTATAAAAATACTTTGATAACTACTATACTGATTAAGAGAAAATTAAGGAAAAATTCTTTAAAAGGGAAGGAAGAATATCCTCGAATTAGAAAGTTGTATAAAATATCTCATTTGGCTACATATTGCCAACAAAAAGTTACAACCTTTATTTTCTCCATTTTTTTTATCAACTCTAATTTTTTATATATTTTTTTATCATTTTACCCTTTATTTTTCTGTAAATCAAGTATTTAAGCAAAGGTGAAACATTATTAAAATATTATATAATTTTCTGAGGGGAAAGAAAACTAATTCTCTCTTCCGATGCCCAATTTTAGGTCTATGGTTCAAGATTAATTAGAAAGGATATATTAATTATTAAATCTATAAAGGTAATAGTTTTAATAATATTTGATATTAAATTTAAGAATCATGATGTAACCTTTTTAAACTTACAAAAACAATAAAACTGGTAAATGGATTTTTCTTTCAAATTTTATTAAAATTAGGCTCTGTGAAGACTAATAATAAAATATGATTTAAGATTCTTTAGAAATGCAAAAAGTTGTACCGTTAAAAATATAAATTTACTGTATCTGTGTATTTATTTCGAAAGAAAAAGTTTTATTTGAAAAAAAAAAATACTGTTACGTTCAAAAGAAATAAAAAGAACTAAGTACAGTTAAGGGGACTCGGTACCTCAAAATTTCGGAAAATCGATAAAAATGTCCATCTTCTGATTTTTATTGAATAATGATCCTTGTACCTTTGACTTATTATTCTGAAAATTTTAAAACAATCCGACAAGTATTTAATGAGATATGGAAATATTTTGTCTAACGCGATATCAGCTGGCATGCCCACTTCCTGTGTTTACATCAGACATATTTCATGTGCGAGTAGCCAAGCCAAGCCCCTCTTTTTTTTCATGTAATTAAAAGAGACAAAATTTGTAACAGTAAATCCTTGTTTATTTACAGTTTTACCGCTTTCGTTGAGGTTATTCATTGAATTTACCTTGGGCTATATTATAATCACTTTGAAAGCAAAACTGTCTTTTAAAGAGTACTTAATTTATTTATTGCTTACCTGCTTTTTAATTGGTTTCGAAAATGCCTCGCATTAAAAGGAAATCTCATTTCCTTGCTATGAATAATAATGCACCATATTACCTTGTTATATAAATTTTTTGTACATTTTTTGGTCATTTTCAAATATGTCGTTACTGCTTATGTTAATTATGCTTTGATTATTTCATCTATATGTCTCAGATTAACACAAAACTTTTATAGAATTATGTTTGAATGATAATATATTATGTAAAATATTATGTATTTATATAAACTATTTCATAGTGAAAATTTTTGTACATATGTTTTTTTATGGCATGCATTGTCTAGAAAATTTACCTACTTCAAAATGGCTGAATTCATTTAAATTTTAATTGGTCATTAATAAATATGATAATAATGTATATTAATAAAATTGGTATCTTAACACTTACAAATGCCATATAATTGTTCTGAAAAAAATCTAACTTCATACGAGCAGTTTTTTATTATAATTTTATTGTGTTGAAAACTTTAAAGCTGTTTTTCTCAGTTTACCTTTTTTCAAAATTTTGTCTGCTACAAAATGCTAAAAGTCAATCACATTATATTGTAATTGCATGAAATTTTTTCTGCTCACTCTTATATGCACGCTTAATAGAATTAGGGATCTATTTGTTAAAATTTTGATTATATATTTTTTTAAGGATAGAATTATTACTATATTTCATATATTAATGAAAAATTTTCCGAATGATTATATCAGATGATAGTTTTTTTAAATACATAACATCAATTTTTTGATCATTTTTTTCCTTAGAAGGCTTAGGGTGTGGGGGAAATTCCTTCGATATTTACCTTTACAAGAAAGTCGTCTATTTTAAACCTTTTCATATTCAGAGTGGAATAACTTATACAGACGATTTTTCATAGAATATAATGTAACAAATTGAATCCATAATTCTATTATTTAGCGAATTAGAATATTTTTTTATTTCCTAAAAATAGGAAAGAGAAAGCATAGGACGTTTAAGGTATAAAATAGATTCATCGATTGAAAATAACTGATGGTTTTAAATGCTCCTGTGAAAACAAAGTTCTTTGACTATCAACTGCATGCAATGTTTTCAAACCGGCTTTGGTAAATGAATCATATTGGTACTGACAATAAAGTTTTGAACATATAAATAATTCATAATTTTCAGTAGGGATATCCTAAATAGACCTCTGTAAATGTTCAAATAATTAGAATATTACAGGCTTAAACGCCTTTTTCTGCCTTTTTATTAAGGAAGTTCGAAATGTTAATTGGTTGCAAAACGTCATCTTAAAAAAATTTGTCTTGGCAGAAGTAGAAGTAGTCTCTACAACTATATGTTATGTGTTAGGTAAGAATGGGGATTGTGTATTTTTCAAAAATGCACACATAGTATTCTAAAATGAAAAAAAGAAGGTCATTTTTGTAGTATTAATAATGTTATCAAGAATTGTTTGATGTTACTTTTTAATAATGCCTGCATTATCACTAGCAAATTGAGTCTAAATACAATTCATAAGAATAAATTAGAAACATTTGCAAGTACGATATTTTTAACAATTTGTTGATTTTGAAGAGGGATAATAAAGCATTACGAATACTACTAAATTTATCTATATATTCTCATACGGTATAATTCACCCTGAGTGAAAATATCCAATAAAATATTTCCAAAGGGAATTTGAAAAATCCGTTTCTTAATTTTTTTTAAAAAAAAGATCAATATTTTGTCTTTTAATTAGATTGCAAATAATTTTTATAAATGCCAAACAGCCAAGTTTGATCATAAACTTTAACCATATGAAATAATAAAAGCACAAATTGTTTTTACTTATGAAAGTTTTTTGTAACCTACTTACAATTGTATCAGCAGAATGAAATTAGGTAAGATATTTTGTTTCTCTTGGAATTAAATACTAAAATAACGAAGGATTTTTCAAGCAGAGATTTTACTGTGTTTTTTTCTTGAAGTTTTACTTCAAGGAACTCTAATTCACTCTAAATTTTTTCTTCTTTTAGAAGAAAAATTTAGAGTGACCTCGATTTTATCTGGCGAAATTTTAAGACTTGCTAGGATTAAAAATGTAAGGGATTAGAATATAGAAGTGTCTAAAGTATCAACGCGGGTGAAAGTAAACAAGAGACAAAAACATGCCAACTACAAACATTCCTTTAACTGCATTAATTGTGTTGAAGAAAAGAGTAAATTTGGTTCTAAAAGAGCTATACCACATATTGCAAATGATATTAAATAGCCACCTTTACAAGGAAATGAAAGCGCCTTTTAAAAAAGAACTTAAAATAAAACTTTTGTTGGATCTAAAATTCAACACTTTAACTTACCATCAGGCGGTTTTTGCACAAAAAGAACTTGAAAAAAAAGTCGAAGTGTTAGTTTTGCAATTCTCTCAAAATTTAACTCTTTTCTGACACTGAATTTTCTGATGTGAGGCCTCAAATCTCAAATACGGAAAAACAATTTACAATAAAAAATTTCAATCAATGGAAGCTATCTCTTCTAATAACGCAATTGAAGTAGTATCCATTCTTTTTTCTCATCAATTAAAATTGCCATTCCAATTTAATATCCTCATTCAGAAATTATAAACTTTCAGAAAACAAACAATAACAGATTAAACAAATAAATTTTTTTTAAAAATCAGAAAAGTACGGTATTGATTTCTGACACTTTCTTCTGATAATTTATAATGCATTATTTAATTCTGTCTGATTAAATTTATGATTGTCATTACCAGTTTTTTGTTTAATTTTATTTGCAGTACTTTAATCTTTGCTCATTAAAACTGGAACATTAATTCCTTTTTAAAAAGTTCTCATTATTCTGTTTTTAAAATATAAATATTTTAAAAATCAGTTCAAATAGCCCCTAATTATTAGATTCCAGTTTGTATTTTAAGGGTTTCTCTTGATTGAAAATTTTTTCTAGTATGAATCTCTTATAAGAAATGTTTCTTCGAAACTAGGTAGAAATATTAAAATATTTCTTTAATGATCGTGTTTTTAGTACACAATTAAGATAAAAGATGGCAGCACCAACCACAGGTCAACACCTAATGTTTTTAATTAGAAATACTTGTGATTTCCAATCAGTTTATTAACATAAATTAATTTCACTTCTAATTCATGAAAAAATAATTCGAAAATATATGACAAATAATTTAATAACGCTTTTTAAATAGTATTTATGGGATACTAATTTAATTCTATTTAAAAATAATCAGTTTCAATACCTGTTCAGAATTTAATTTCGTAATTGGAATCTAAGATGATTATAACAGATTGATTTCAATGCTTCTGAAATGACTCTACATTTGTAAAATGTATTAATCTTTTGCCATTAAATCATTAGACATCCACGCACTGAGCCGTATTGCACATCATTTATTTTTAATTAAGTGAGGTGGTTTTTCGCCAAAAGCTTCTTTCTAAAAGCATCATTAACAATTATGTATATTTCTGAAGATTATTTTTCTAAATATTTGAAACTTTACTATACGTCTATTCTAAAACAAGCACGGATCAATATTTCCCTTGTACAATGTTTCCAGGAAAATTAACGCTTCATAGTTATCTGGTATATATTCATCCCCCTTCTAAAAGAATTTTTTTATGAGGGATCAAACATATATTTTAAAATGATAAATCGGTTAATCAGATACTAAAAATTCGATTGAACCACCTCAATAACTCTGAATATATTGTCTATAGTTAAATATCATTAATATTCACAAGGGGTAAATAGGCTTACCACTACTCGTTTAAGATATGTTTTTGTAGCAGAATTAAATTCCAACATTTTTGATTTTATTTTAACTTTAAAAAAGTTCTAGATATGAAAAATCTTGTTATATTTAAACATCCTTATATTTAATTCTTAGTTTAATATTCTTATATTTAAATATCCTTAATGGCAATGGAATTTAATGTAAATTTGACATTCAGTTTAAAATTAGAAAAAAAATTGTTGATACAATTGGAGTTTTTTAAAACTCAAATTTTTTTTATTAATTACATTTATGAATATTTTGAATTCAATTTCTACGTATTGATTATTTGAATATTATAATTTATGACATTTTAATTTATTTCTTAAAACAAAACGTGGCTGAGAAGTTATTAATAAAATTACAACAAATTACAATAGTTTAATTTTATGCATTACAGCAATCCATTCAGTCAACCTAATAAGTGCAAAATGAATTTTGAACTTATGTAAGGCATTATTGAATTTGTATTCTATGATTTCTAACGAAAAAATTGCACAATGTTGTTTAAACTATCAATAGGAGAATAAGTATCCTTAAGAATGAACATTTGGCAATAATTTTACCCTTAACGTTTAGTAGTATGCTTGCTTACCATTTTACCTTTTTTCTGAACAATCTCTGGTAAATATGTTTACCCCCTTATTTTCTACATTAAAAGACATGAGCTTTTGAAGTTTTGAAGAATTTACATCATCAGTTTATCATGATAAATATCAGCCTTATAAAGAACCCAAATGTTCTTTTCCATAAAATAGTTTTATAAATTATATAATCCTTTTTATTTTTAAAGTTGAAGAAAAAGTCTTTTGACTTTTAATGTTTTTTTTTAAATCAAATGTATTCGACTTTTTTTACGAGTATTGATGATTTTTTTTCTTCAAGATTTCATCACCTGCTTATTAGTAAGACACACAGGCAGAATTAAAATGAAAACTTTCAAATCTGGAACTAACTTGGTATTCTTTTTTTGAAGCATTAACCTACAAAGAGAACAAAGGTTCATTAACATAAACCTTTGTTCTCTTTGTAGGATAATAATTTTATTTAATATGGTACATTTCATGATTGAAGAGAGAAATTTCTTTGAAACTTTCACTTCCTTTTTTTAATGAAGCCTTAAAATTTTATGTATTTTTTGCATTCAGAAATAAAATTTGAGCCTGAAACTTTTTTGATGACATATTAGTGGATTAAATGTTTTAATTAAATTTTTCCATTAAAAATCATATTTCCGAAACAAATTATGTGCCCTTACATTAGTATAGGAAAGGTTGTATACGAGATTCATTTGTAGATTCTGAAGGAGCGGTGGATTTCTTATTTCACTGGATATCGCAACGCATAGATATCCGAGAAAATAAAACATTCCAAAGTAGAGTATAATATGAAAATGAATTTTAAATATAAATGGATGGACAGGGTTTAAGCTAGCGATGATTTTAAGAGATTCAGAGTAATAGTTTTTTTTAAACCTTTATTTATCCCTTATTGAAACTCAAGTTAAATGTCAGTTATTTGGGCATCAAATACTGAGGAAAATGAATGAAACTGTCGATTAAAGACTTCTTTATCAACTTAATAAACAAGAAATTCTCCTCCATATTTTTAATAAACTTTTGTATCGTCTGCAAAAACCAAAACCAGCTTATTCCGATACATTTGTAGATGAGAATTAAAAAATGGAATTAAAAAACCCAGGGTTGGATTGTTCTTTGTCAGGAACTTTGGGAAAGGGTCTAGAAAATGTTACATTTTACTCACTCTTAAGTCAAATTAAAGGAATCATTCCTTCCGTTAAAGGACAATACAATTCCAGAAAATTCTCATTTAAAATGAAAAACAGACTGCTTTAGAATAGACATGGACAGCCGCCAGATGAGAGAGAAACCACTTCAGGATATACTCCCTTCTCTACACTTCCACAAAACTAGGGGAAAACGGTAAGTGGGTTTGAAAATTTATTAATGATTTCTCGTGTGAAAATAAAATGCTATTAACCGGAGAGGGAAATTTCAGTAAGATATAGCATAATAAAATGTATCAAAAATTAAGCTATAGAATACAATAGACAGCATAATTATATTAGGAGTAAATTCTTTTTTAAATGAAAATTTGGGAAAACACTAGTTTAATTTGAGTAAAATTCTTTTAATTTCACTTAATTCTTTAAAATATTCCCTTTAGTAACTGGCCAAATATTTAAGTCGACATCTATATTATTTTCAGAAATTTGATTTTAAAACGTAGGAGCGAAAAATTTCCTAGAAGTCCTTTTCTATTAGTCAGAATTTGGGAACTGAAAAATTTATTTAAATGTGTGACCTTACGATTTCAAATGGCACAATGGTGAATTTAAAAATATAAGGGAAGGTTAAACTCCGAGAAAGCGTCCTATTGACTCTTGGCTTTATGATCTCCTCTCCATTTCTATACTTCGCATGACTGTTCCGAAGGGGACATCAATAAGTGCTTGAAAATCCATTTTTAAATACTTCTGATAAAAGTTTGAGGAAAGTATCGATGCATGGCAAAGCGGATACATGACAAAAGCGGTATCGATACATGACTGGAAGTTTTGAAAATATAAAGTTCTATCGTTAAAAATATCTAAACATTTTTGCATTGTAAAAAAGTAAATCGGTAATAAGGAAATTTTATTTTTTATCGCAGAATTGTTAAAATGTGATATTAGTTACTGCTATATTCTTTAATTCGTAATGTAGCCATTTAATACTTTTTTTTTAATTTCACGTTTTAACAATTTTTTAATTAAATTAAATTAAAATTATTTTTATTACTTATATAAAGCTAATCAAAACGTTGTAGTGGTAGCGCTTCGAGATCCCAATGCACAGGCCCGAGGTTCGATCCTCGGGCTGGGCAAGGTCGACTCAGCCTTTCTTCCCTACAGTGAGTTGATAAAATGAGGACCTAGCATGCTTGGGAACTAAACACTGGGGGTTCCGCGCTTGGCTGACCATCTAACCGGGAGATATGTCCTGCAACCTAGGGCCCTCTGTCAAGAAATCAGATATTGATACTGTACGCCTTGTACCACATGGGGTGTCATGCCACTGAGTTGAGTAATCAAAACTCATTTTTGTAAAGTCAAACGATTCAAGTTAAAATTAACACTATGTCTCGTTTTTTAAATAGCAAACTATATGACTCCGAGTCGTCCAAAACTACACGGAAGAAACAAAATGACTGGACCACAGCCACATCAACACTTCAAGAACTTAGAATCCCTTGGACCATCACCGGCCCAGGTTCAATCTTCCCCTAAAAAAGTACATCTCATCATTGATGAGCAGAGCTAGATCCCCCCCCCCAAACTCTTAAATTAGGATGGAAGTTTCTCATCCTAATTTAAGAGTTTTCCCCTCTGCTACGTGGGATTACCCAAGTTCTTAAAACTGAATTTATTTTCAGATTACCATGATTCCCAAAGTTCTTAGTGCTTTCGGAGAATCAACCTTCTCAGACTTTTTTAATTCAACTTTTCCTGCTTCATTTTCTAATATGAATAACCATGGTATCATAGAAGAAAACTTTAGAATCGGATTTCTTTCTGTTCCAGAATTATGAGAGAAATGGATATTTTTGCTTAGAGACATTTTTCAATGATCCCTGCTCTTTACAGAACACATCTTTAAAAGAAATAGTACATATATCGGTCTTAAAATTTTTCTATTCGGTTAAATAATTGCTTAACTGAACATGAAATGTCAGCATCCAAGTACCATTCACCACCATCCATTTATCCGATGCACATATGCTGGTGTAAATTTAAACTGTCAAAATGGCTATCCATAACAATACTATGAATAAAAGTGCTTATGTATTTTTCCATATTTTTCATTATAGTTCGAGCTGACTAATTTTTATTTGGAATTAGTTAGCCAATTTGAGATTTAGAGCAAGATTGCATTAATACTTAGTCATATGTTATTGTTAAAGAAGAGTTTAATATTTTTACAGATTTATTTATAACCAAATTTTTTGATTATGAACGTTGAAAGTTTTACACTTGAAAAGTAGGAAGTGAAATAATTATCAACGCAAGTAGAATTACGAAACTGAAAAAAGTTCATTTTATTCTCAAATATCAATTGTAGTCAGAAATTGAACTTTCTTAAACGCAGTGCAATAAAAAAAAATAGATGTCTTTAAAATTTTTATTTCCGAAAAAAAAAGTTTATTTTACAAGTCAATGATTTTATATTTATTGTCATAAAATTTACAGCTATCAAACAATTTTTACAACATTTATCATTTAACTTAGAGGCAATATTGTTTGATATGCTTAATTTGGATCCTGAACCAATGGGCAAACACATCTTTTAGTATGAGGAATTTCAGAGAAATGCATTCAATGAAAAATAACAAATTTTTAGAGTGAAAAATATTTTAGTTCACTGATTATATAAACAATTCCTTAAATTTAATTTAAACAATTGTGATTTTTAAAATCCGTTCGTTACGAACCTCCAATATTTTTGCTTCTTTTACTTGCTTAAAAGTTTTTAGCAAGTAAAAAAACATTGAAGAAAAATGAAATTATTGGATTTTTTTTATTTAAGACGTATCTAAAAGATACACCAATAAGCTGTATACGAGCTTATATGACACAAATACAAGAATTTACAAAAATTCCGTGCATGGAAAATACCCCGGCAATTTTTACTCGCCTTTAAGAAACATGATTCTCAAACCACCGTAAAAGCAACTAAATATCTGAGAAAAAATTAAAAATACATCCATTTAAAAAAACCATCAATATTACAATTTATGAAACAAATCTTTTTTTAAACATTTTACACTCTAAAAATTTCGGAATAAACAAGAAAATCTTATGGGATTATATGGAATAAAACTATTACGAATCACTGTTCAGTGCCAAATATACCAATAGACACAAATTTTGAAATGCTAAAAAGTAATAAAATATTGAAAATTCCCAGATTAAGTAGTCAGTGCAAGTGTATATCTGGACATTATTAAATTTTCTTGCGCCAAAATATAATAATTCGGTAAATTTTTTTACATAATCCTCAGCAACGTCAAATATTTCAAGTGCGTGCAGTCAACAATATTTTGTCCAGTATCTTCATCATACAGTATTAAAAGGTTAATTTCGTGATAAAAAAAGGTTAAGTACCTTTCATAAAAGTATTAACCAGTATTGCGACCTTATTCACATCAATTGATGCTTTATTACTAACTTTAAAAGTAAAATTGTAAGGAAATTTTTTATTTATATTTATGAATTATAATTGTCAAGTGAAGATGGCCACATTTCTAAAGGTTATTTTGCAAAAACCCTTCAAGAGAAGATGTTTGCATCTGTAATTGTACAAAGTATTTCAGAATTAGATAATCTTTGAATCTTTGCTTCAACATTTAATTTAAAGTAATTTAACTAATTTCTGCAATTCAGATATGAAGAAAATGTTAATGTGTTCTGAATAACCGAGCTTTAAAAAACAAATGAATGAAACTCAAATTGGTGGGCAATTATTGGTAGTTTGATCCAAGTAGTAGGCAGGAGATTGTCGTCATAAATATTTTTAGAGAAATTCCTTCAATTCAAGAATTTCCATTTATCAAAGATCAAAAAACATTTTTAAAACTCGCAAATCTTTTTCCTTTATTACTACAGAAAATAGCAGGATAAATTGTTGATGGTCGATTAAAATGTATCTTGTTTCCATTTCCAAAACTTATTTGAAATTCAATTTTATTGTTAAAGGAAGGGGAAAATTCTTAAATCTTGAAACGGAATTTTAATTTCTGGCTTTTTTCTTCAAAATATTAAACGCTTTATCAACAAATATCCAAATTATAGTCACTCATTCTAGAGTAGCATGCATTTTCATAATTAAATTTAGTGCAATTAAATTGAATAACAAGGATAACAGCATTGAAATACTATATTGCCATCGAGAACAATAGGACAAAAAAATTTATATTCACAAGCATGAAACAAATTGAATAAAAGTATAGAAAAAAATAGTAAAAATTTGAAAAAGCTAATTTCCTTTAATTAAGATGCAACTGAAGTTGCCAAAGTAAGCATTCACATGATTTAGGCAAGTCTTTATGAATTTTTTTTTTATTTTTTCCACATATTTTACTATAATAGTGTTAAAAGTTTCGAAAAAAGCCATTTTTAAACTTTCATATTGATATTTTTGGTATGTGAAATTTTAAATAACATTGTGTCATTTAGTGAAACAAAATGCAAATTTTATATTATTTAGAGGAGATTAATCTTTATGATTACCAATTTTAATGACAATAATAAACCAGCAAAGTAAACAGAATTCTAAGGGCATTTTCAATGACATGATCAACATTAAAAAGGGCTTGTTACTTTCTCAAGTGGGAATCATGTTGAATCAAGATATTCTTTTTTAGAAAGCCGCTTTTTACTAGGCACCATTTATTATTAATTTTTTTTAATTTAGTGAGACAAAATATGATAGCCATTTTATATTTATAGGTAATTTGAGTAAATTTAAACACCAATTATTTTTCTAAAACCAACAAATAAACAGAATGCAAAAAGTAAGAATTTCAAAATAAGAATCAGAATTATCAATATAATCACAGTTTAAAAATGCAAAGAGCTTATTTTAAAAATAGACATAATATTAAATTCAGTAATTTTGGAACTATAATTTTCAAAGTTACGGAAGGTTCAGTTAATTGTTTTTACTATTTAAAACAGCTGTGTAAAGTCTGAATTGCATTTCCAAAAAAGTAAAATTTTATTGATAATATGATCACCGGTTGTATCATGATGATTTGGAAACTTTGCGGCACAGGGGGTTAAAAAGATTAGAAATAGCATTAAACAAATGCTTTCTTAAATTCGTTTATCGCAAATGCATTCCTCAGTTATCTAATGTACTTCCTTCAGCATTTTCATTTTTGATTATGATTGTCACAGCCGATATTTCAACGAATCGAATAAATTTGCCGTCATAAATTAAGATTCAATAAAGTGATATTTGGACCTTATTTTAAATATTTAAATATAAAGTGAACATTTATTTCAGCTTGAATTCACATTTATAGATCAATTTAAAGGCAAATTAAATTATAAAAACAATATCTGGACACAAAATATATGCTATTTTATGCATGAATTTTCCTATAAACTTCTATAAATCTGAGCTAAGAGAAAATAATTCCAAAATCAATTCTTTGCTATAGAATGATGTATCTAGAAGTTTAACGCAAAAAAAAATAAAACTAAAAAATGGAAATATTAAAAAACGGATGCCTGAAATGAAGATTCAGAAAACTTTAAATAAATGAACATAATATTCACATACCGGCCCACGGATGGTCTCATCGGCCCAGTGAATTCTGCTATCTCCTAAGCTATCTGAAAGAGCAAAATAGAAATTGTATTCCTTGATTTAGAATAGTAGAATGTAAGTCAAGTAAATAAACATATGGATAATACTCATTTTCATATTAGAATAATCTTAGAAACTTATAAAAGCTAATTTTACTTATACTATTGTTACTTATTTGTTTATTTATATTACTTATTTGTTACGTTGTTTACTTAAACTACTCGCATGAATGAAAACTCTTAAATATTCGAAACTATATTTTCACCTTGTGGTTCTGCTGTTATTATTATACTCTAACTTTGCAGTTTTGAACGATATTAAATATCTGGAAGAAAATAAGGTGGTTTTTATAACGTTTCCCTAATTTACAAATTTTTAATTACAATCACAATTATTCACAAATAAAAAACATTTAATCTTTTTTCTTAGTTAAGTTTATTTCATTCAGTCCCTGAACATGTTGCGTCATCCATTTGTAGGGAAGGATTCCGTATTAAAAGGAATTCATCTGATAATCAGCATCCATCTTTCATTCAGAATGCTTGAATCGTTCATGTAAACAGCATTTTTGAATCATCCACTTTATAACATTGCCTTGTGTAAAGATTGAGCTCCTTTGCCCTCAGACACCTGTTTAACCTCTGTAATGTTTAGTTGATAATTGGCATTTCTGGCCATCTGGGTATCACACCCCTCACTTTGTAAGTGACTCCTGACTGCTAGATGAGGGATTCTATCCCCTAATGGGGATCATTTGGACATTAGTCGAGAACAAATAAAGAATCAAATCGTTCCGGGGAAAAAAATCTTAAAAGGGGAAGGGTGTCAAACCCATCGGTATAAATCTTTTATTAATTGTGGAGGGTCAGTTATGAGGAAGGATCATTTATGAGCATTCATGGTCAACTGGATATCATTGCGTTTTTTCCTGAACTTTTGGGTAACAAGGGAGCTCATTTCCACCAATGTGAAAATGAGAGTCGGAGTTTTTACAGAAAATAAAATGCTAGGTTTACTGAAGTCTTGGTCTTCGGGTAGTCTTTGGGAAATCATTGTTTTGAACGATATGAGATAAGCTACATCTGGTTTAGGCTTCTGAGTTAAGATCCAGCCCATGAGGATCGGTGGATTCCTTGAGTAACCCCTGTAGTATCCTGATGCGCAAACAGCCAGTTAGCTTTTCTTGTGTTGTTCATTTTCCAAAATTATTCAAGAAACTACTCATGTATAACTACCAACCGCAATTTAAATATTATCAATCATACAAACCTAAATGAGAATGAGTTGTTCTTGTGTACATAAGACTGTAAACAAAGAAATTGTCTTTAAATGATAACATCTTATTTGATCTGGCCGAATCAAGTCATTACAACAATAAAATAAAGACCAGTTGAAGACTTAATAAATAAAACGAATAAAAGCATTAATTTAAGGCATTCATTTTAAGTTTAAAATCTAAAATGTACCGTGCATGATTGCAAGCTCTTAACCTCAAAACAACAATTCGAAAACTCGATTCTATTAATTATCTGAAAATTTTAAAAGTAAAGAAAATTCAATCTTAGCGTTTTACATTTTAAGTATCGCTCAAATAAATAAATAATAATTTAAATATCTAAACAATTCTTGGTATTTTATGATATAAATACTCAAAACAAAATTGGTCCAAGAGAAATTTAAAAGATAGAGAATAATGTTTGCAATAATAAATTCCTTATCAATTTGTTGAATGAGGATAAAATTATATACTCTTTTTAAAAGGATATATATACTTCAAAGATTTCATATACATCTTTATTCTAGATATTGTTTACATATATATTATTTTTCAACTTAGATTTAACCATTCAAACTCAAATTATGCTTTTCTGAAAAAAAATTCAATGCGACTAATTATAGAAGGTTAATAATGAAATATCTTTTAGTTAAGCACAATATAACAGTTTAGTCTTAGAAAGATAAATTTGAATCTTTGAAGTAAAGATCAAATGGAAATTAGACGCATCCTGGTCTTTGTCGTTGAATTTCATCTTTCAGATACAGTCTTACGGATAGAACAGATTTAACTTTGTAAAAAAAAAATTGCGGATAAAAAAAGGTCATTTTAAAAATGTTCAAAGCATTCTTTTTTTCTTTTTTTTCGCAATTACAATATTTAATTGTTACAAGCAATAAGTAAATGAAAAATAACAATGTAGGCATTTATAAAGAAAAGGGTGAAAATATGACATGAAGATTCTGATTTCATTTCAGAAAACATTAAAAACGTAATTAAGCATTTTTTTAAATTTAATAATTTTGTTTTAGATTATATCATCTTTCTATTATAATATCAGGGTATTTTTTAACAAATACCTTTAATCTGAAACTGGCTTCTTTTTTTTTCCAGACAAAAGAACCTAGCCAGTCCATTAAACACCCAGAATATCCAGTCCATTAAAACCAAGAGAATTTTGAAAATATTCCCCGAAATCCAATCATTAATGTCAGAACTAGATATCTCAGTACTTCTAGAAAAATGAATTATTCCATTAAAAGGAAAAGTTAGGTAAAATTGCATTAAGATTTTGTCGTTTTCCGAAATTCTACATATAATTAAAAAAAAAACAAATAACTTAGATTTATAGATTATATGTTTTTAATTATTTAAATCATGATTACCTCTTATGATACCATATACATATATGGTTTGCCATCTATATATATAGCTCAACGGTGAGCATTGAGTTTCGAATGAAATTCTAATAAAATACTTTACAATTAAAACAAAAATACAATTCTGCCGGGTGGAGAACATATTATATTTAAAAAAAGTAAAAACTCTTTAAATTTTCTGAAGTCATAGCCACTTTCAATGAATAAATGACAATTTTAGTCATTTCTTTATAGGGATGTGGTTAAAATCATAAAGACGTACTTAAAAATGTTTCTAAACGTCATATGTACATATATTATGTATAAAAACTAATTAGTAACCAAGATAAATCATTAAATTGGTTGGATTTCTTACAATTTTTTGTTTAAAACTTCTTTAACAGATTCGATGTTAAGACAATGATTCACAAGGCATCATATAAAAGAATAAATAAACGGATTTTGAGACCATTTAATATATTTTAGCCCTCTCATATCCTATAATTTCGATGTACCTTGGAACTGCACAAAATTTTATTTTAGCATATTTGTTTGTCAATTTGAAACTTAAGTTTTAAAATTTGAATAAATTTTAAAATTATTCCTCAAATTAGTATATTGGTTATATATATCCTTAAAACTTCAAACATTTCAGGGTATCTGCTCCAGCAAATCTCTAACCCAATGTAGCAATTTCCATGAATCTTAATTCGAATTGATTTCAGGTATGTAAACCGTGAAAAAACGGGAAATCATTCTTTCAATTTCTGCCAAATGCAGGTGAATTGACCAATTCCTACTATTGTTTCTCAGCATAAAATGAATACAGTTAAAAGCTGTGCTCGTATTTTGCTAGCATTATTGTTACAGTTACTAAAAAGAAGATATGAGTAGGCAATGAATAGTTGATGTTATTAAAGATTATACACAATGGTTGTACGCTAGCATCCCAACAAATTGAGTAACTGATAATTCACAATTGTACATTTAAACATTACTCACAGCAAAATATCACAGGCGACGAGTAGTATACCTGAACAATAACGCCAACAAGCCATCAATAAAAACGGCCGCAACAGAGCAAAGTGCTCAGAGAATACTATTCCTAAGAAAACCTCACTCATACATTCCTTGTTTACTCACTCCTCTATGCACTTCGTTCTCCATACATTACGTAATAAAACATCAAATGTTCAATCTTCATATGTAATCGATATATCGACGAAATTCCTGAAGTTTCAGGACCTTTCATTTTCCATACTAAGCTCCCAAATGGTCAACAGCATTTCTTGACATCACCATTACGGTATGTGTCAAACTACCTTATTTACAAGACTTGCAGTGCAAAAAACTATATTAAGAATCCTTATATCTTTGTCCGATTACGGATATATTAATAATTTTACTAAAAATTCTGATAGGCCAATTAAGATATACATCTTCGCGTACGAAAAATAAATAGTTTGGAGATTTTTCCAAGAATAAAGCCAAAACAAATAAGTGTAATATTTTGAATTTATCCTTACTATAGGACATTGTTGTAGTAGTAGAGAAAACTAAATCTTACCTTCAATCACTCCTGTTTTTTTTTTTTTTTGCTCATCTAGAATAGAAAAAGAAAGACCTCAAATTAGACAGTAATGTAACGCATGCTGACCACTTAACAAAAAAGCAATTTAAAGACGTCACTAGGTGGAGATCATTTTTTGGATTAATTGCACTAAGAACTAACAAATTTGAAGTGTGTGGCTTATAAATTCCATATTTTTCCGAAATCCGAACTTCCTGCACATTGTCTATCTACAGGGAAATGGAAGATTGTTCCTAGTGTAAACAAAATATGCACAATCTTTTGAGAAATTATACAATTATATTTAGGTAGTCAAGTCATACAAAAATTTTGCAATTCCAGAGTAATATGAAATATAAATTTCTTCTGAAATAATTTGGCTAGGACCTCAAAATACATCATATTGTCATGCATCAGAGTTTATTTTTTTACGCAATATGCTTTATTTTTTTATCATCATGTCATAACATAATGTTTTGATGCTTCCAAATTTTACGGGCAAAAATATTTCATCTCAAAATCGGACGAGCTCCAAAATGTTTTTGGCCAGCTAGAAAAATTGAAAATTTTAATTACAAAAAAAATCTCATTATGTATATATATACCTATATAGAGAGGGATAGAGACCGATAGAGAAGTTTTGAAATTGTTTCCAAGTAGTTTAAATTGGTTAATTAAGATAAATAGTGACCTATAAAAAATGTTCTCACATGAAAACTCGAATTTTATGATTTCATTTTCTTATTTCTACTATATGTTTTAGATTAGTTAACGGTGAATGCACTGAAACTATCCAGCAATGAAGACAGATAATCCTACATTTTTTTTAACTACGTCAAAATTCCTTTTGGAAGCAATACTAGCGCTAATTTGGGAAGAATACCGTAATTTTGAACCTTAGTCCTGTGACAAAGAAAACATCCTAGCTGGATTTTCCCTCACCAAACCTCCTCTATGCATTATTATATTATAGAATTTTATATCTAAGATATTCGAAAGCTGAGTAAAAAATTAAACTTTCATATCGTTAAAATTGTTAGTTATTAATTTTATTTATTAAACATATTGAATATGGAAATACAAAAATGACATTTGGGGAAGTAGAAAGATGATATTAAATTTCTGCCTGAAGCCGTAAAAATATTTTTTTTCAAAAACATTTATGATTAGATACTCGATGCTTCTAAATACCCTCCTCTATTCTAAGTTTTCTAATCCCATTTATTTTTCATAAGGACCAGTAGCCTCTCTATGTGCAGATATTTTTTTAGAATCTGGCATTTACCCCACGCATTTTAACCTTGAGTTTGCGAAAATAAGAAAGACTCTACATAATTACACATACGGAAATTTGCACCGTTGAAAGCTGTTATTTTTCAATAAATAATTGCTTATAAATTTAAAAAAAATCTTTTCTGCCTTTATATCGATTAGAAAATTCGTTCAGATATTTCGAAATGTTTGAATTCACACCCAAATAAATTGCAAGTATTTTCACTTTTAAAAACCACTAAATTTAAATTATTTGAGATTCAAAGTAAAATAAAAACTATTTTACAAGCTTTTATTAATCTGTTTGGATTCTCCTACGCTAACTTTTTTTAGGGGATCCTCTTATACATTTTTTTTTAATTCCGATGTCCTGCCCATTGCGTTTTAACCATAGAAGAGGAAAGGCATGCCAACTCCCGTCAAGATGCTTGTGTCTCAGAATTGCCAATGGCAGGCCACACATATCTGCATACTATTGTCCAAGAAGCAAAAGGGATGTTCTCGTTCCGGTGACTATTCTTTGCCAGAATCCAGTTTACAAGAGAATAGCCTTAAGTCCGTATTTAAACAATTTAAAATATATTAATCTTTGTGAGATTTCTATAATATATCAGATACTTTGGGTGGCCTAGCTGCGAATTTCAACCAGACACACGTGTTTGCAAATTTCTAGGCATTTAATATGTTTTAAACATTAGGATAACAGTTTTATTAATCTTATAATTGATGAATGGAAATTAATTTTGTGATTTCAACTACAATAAGAATTAAAGCGCTTTAAATTAAAAAATTTTAATTATCGAGAGCCCTTAGCATCCTTAATAAAGAAAATACAAATTATATTTCCTTATCAGAATTGATTTGAATATCGCTACGTAATTATCAATTAATACATAAGAGACAGTGAATCAAAGTTAAAAAGACAGTTACTTTAAAAGATGATAATCATTGTTATTAAGGAAAAAATGCCTAATGTTGCAACCCATTGCATCTGTGCTTATACTCGTTTTTAAGGTTTCTGAATTTTAGCCCATTCGAGACGTAGGCGCATGAAAAGAAATACATGCATAAGTTGAAACCAAGCAACTACAGACAGTACGTACATGCCAAAGGTCCACTAGGCTTTCCATACATTCATTTCGAAAAAATAATCAATTCATCAAGATTATTTTTTGCTTAGAAGGGAAAATTGAATATGAACAATTGGTATCATGCAATCATGATTAAATCTTTAAAAATATCCGACATTTAATACTAAAGAAATAAAAAAATGATGAGTTTTATTATAATTGATGATAATTAAAATAACACTAGATAAAATAAGCTTGATAATATCTCATTCCTAATGATAGTATAAATTATAATAGTCACTTCAAAATAAACACGCATTCCACTTTACGTTAGAATAAACGCGTTTGTTTATATCTGAATTTCTAATGAGCAGTAGACACTTTCTCAGATCCAATCAGAGTTCAAAATAAGGAATAGGATTGTGATGGGGGGCAATCTTGATAAAATCAAGGAATAACAATGCCGTGTAACAGAAATCATTTTAGTCGAAATCCGGAAGCAAGAGTGCGGCACTCATCCCACAAGGGTTAAAGAACTCGTTTGTTATATGTTTTATGCATCGATTCTATAATTTATACATAGGACGGGAAATGATGCGTGATCAGAAATATCTATTAATACTTCCGTAAATTATTTGATACCAAATTGAATTAATTCCGTTACATTTACAATCAAATAAAATCTAGCAACTATAAAATGAATTTTTTTTAAATCGTTGGAATTACATTTTTAATTGATATAAAATGCGTCTTATTTTTCAATTGACAGTTTTGAATTTAAGATGAAATGCACATTAAAAATGTTTAAATTAGTAAACGCATGTATACATAATGAAAATACTTTAATCATTTTAAATAATCGTCGAATTATCAGATTATATTATTAGACTAATTGCTATAATTGGGATAATTTCAGTATGAGGTGTATACTAAAACCAGCTGTAAGACCTCCCGAAGATTCTCAATCATTCTCTAATGAATTTGCCATGGCAGAGAACCAATTACATGGCATTAGCGCACATTTTTCTCTAAACATTAACTTTTAGCGGTAATATAGCTTTTTTTTTTACTAAACTCATTGAGTCATCCTTGGCGAGATATTTCATGATTAATCTCTGGCATACTTTTATAATATTTATAAATCGAATTTGTGATTTAGACACTTCTTCGCAATAAGTGAAGAAAATATTTGATACAAAACTGCACTTACATTCGAAAACTCCCCTACCAAATTTGATATATTTAGATCGCTGCTTTTTTGAATCGGTGCATTTTTGGTGCAAATTTTATACGTTTCTGAAAGTAGAGACCGTCCAACAATCGAATAGTGCCCAAACATACCCGTGTTGACTGTTGTCTACATTATAGATATTAAATCTATATACCGAATTTTTTCATTGTGTAACTATCCGTTAGCTTTAAATCAAATGGCCGGATTTCTTTAAAAAAATTTACTAAAATTTGATAAATTCAGTTAATGTCATTTAGAAACCATAAATCAAATTAAAACGACATAGCAACCCACACAGCGTTTTTGAATTACATTTATTAGATAAATGGTCGGTTATATTCAAAATGTTTTTCTTGCTCAGGAAATCTAAATATGGAGAATCGTCAAAATTTCGAATTCGAATTTAGCGTTAACTATGTTTTCTCTATATTACGCATACGAGAAAGTAAAAACGCAGAACAGATATTTCAAATTACAAGGACCTGTTTGAATTGCGTAGATTTCTAAGCATAGAATACTCAGTAAATCATACAAGTATTCTTTCATAACAGTATCGGATTAAAAACAAATAAAATGGTTTACGGATTAAATACAATTCTTGAATAAATCGGCATTTTAGATCGTGAATAGTATCCTTTTTCTGCATATAACTAACACTACCAGACCACGAAAAGTAAATTAACACAATCTGAATAAATCTCTGTCAGACGTTTGAATGATTCTTTACTCAGTACAGAAAAAAAAATCAGATAAGGCAGCAACTAACCAAATTTAAGCACAATGTAAACAATACTAAAGGACAACAAATTCGAACCTCATTTTTTCAAATGATTCAACTAGCAATCAAACAGAATGAATAATTTCAAAACATGGTAATAAAACATTAATTGTTTAAAATAAATATATAAAGATTTTGATTTATTGAAGGTTTGCTTTTTTAAAGAAAACTACGAACAGTTGAAGTGCATAATTTGCAAACATCTTTTGGGAAAAAGTCGTTTCTTCCAATATTGAGTTCTTATTACTTTTAAAGTCATGCTATTTGACCAAAGAATGCACAACTTACTAAAGTATTTTGTGCGTTAGTTTTACAAATTAAAACACGGGGAATTGAGAAAATTAATCCCAACTTAAAACATGTTTTAGCGATAAATATCTCATAATAAATTATAACCGAATTGGGTTTGTTAGTCACCAGTAATTTAATAACCGTTTTTAATATTTGTTTTACTTTTTAAATGTACAATTTAACCATTTTCTACATGCTAAGAATAACTGGCATGCGCTTCAGTCTGAAAATCTTTGTATAATATCTTGGTAGTTATTGGAAAAAATGTTAGGTATTCTTAGAGTAAAATCTTTAGTAAAATTAAGCATCTAATTGATTGAAATAAATCTTAAAATGACTCTCTTTGTTAAAGAGTTATGCATCTATTTCATGAAAAAGGGATTCACAGAAACATCCCATAAACACTCCTTATCTTACACCACCTCATAGTATTGTGGACGTAATGTTTCTTTAGGTGGTATTTACAAATAATTACGGTGTATAGATATTTGGCAGGAAAATGAATCAAGCATTTTTACTGTATGCATCGTGAGATTAAGTGGTAAAAGTGATGTTTATTGTGTCCCTTGCGGCCCCAAGGATGCCAAATCGCCAATAAAGATGGGCGAAAAAGTAAACAGTTCTTTAGAATAATTACGGTTATCACTTTCAGAAATATAATTAAGATTTTATTTACCGATAAGTATTTTTTTTTCAGAATGGCTGCGTCAATATGTTGGTAGTCGAGCAAAAGTTAAAGCATGCATTGTTCTCGGCATCTACAGAAGGCACCGGGCAGAATTTTTTTAACTTAGAAAATTACCTACGGTTCCGCTAGCAGCCGGAACTGGAACCTAATAGTTTGGCTGACACATTGAACATAAAGACTTTGTGGATAACAGAAACCATGCAAAATTAAAAGAAAAGGAAGAAGCAATCAAACCATACTCTATACAAAATTTCAAAAAAGCATCCTTTCTTAACTTCATCAACTCATTAAAAAATATATGTTCCACTCACCCTTCATCCATTTTGTAGGTTTGAAATACTGTCTTCCATTCCATTTACCCGACATCCATTCTTGCACAATTTCCAACATAACAAATTATCAAGGAAACCAACCGTTGCAAAAATGAATTACCAGAACTGCGAAGAATTCCATTGCATCTGACTTTTAAGGTAAAAAATGCAGATGATTTCGTAAAATATGAATTCAGACGATTTTCAGATCGCATTTTGACAATTAAAAATTGCAAAAGAATAAAAGTTTACTGTTTGTGCTCACAGTAAAAATAAAATAGTGTCTTAATAGTTTTGAAAAGCTTTTAATTATAATAAGGTACCAAATTTAAATCCTTAACCGATAGTTTTTTATTTTACATTTTTCTTAAAATAGTCTTAGTTCATGCTCAACTCGACATTGTTAAAAGTAGTAAACGAAACAGCACTAGGGTTGCTAGAAAAGCATTCAGTAAAGTTGCCATATTGGTGACAAATTCAGAGGGCACGCTAATCTTCATTTTAACCCAATAAGTAATTCGGCGACATATTGAAATCCAAATTTGATGTGGAGCTATAATAGCAGTCGTAAGATCACAATTGTACATATGAAACGATGGACGCACCATTTCTGTCGAAGATTTGAAGAATATTTGATAAGAACCTTAATTTAGGTACGAAATCAATAATCATTATCATCCAGCCCTTTACGTTTTGTAATTATCGAATTCAATAGAACTATTTTCTGTAAATAATATCCCATCTTATATTTTGCAAAGAATCTACAAAAGTGATTTTAAATAATTACGAACTTCTATCCATCCTGCTCAAAGCATTTTATCGTCTTCACGTAATGTCAAAATGTTTTTCGATCTCAAAAACGATTGGAAATTAGATATTCGTTAAAATTGCCTCTTAAATTTTTTGTCGATTACAACATTTGCTCTATACTAGAGTATAAAATGAATCCGTTTTCAAAGAATTATGTAAAGTAAAACATGATTTCCTCACTGTTTGAAAAAAAATTAATATCTGTCGAGCCTTATTCATCTCCTTGAGACTTGCAAAATGTACGGTACGGTAACCAGTATTAACAGGCAGAATGAATCGTTTGTCAATATTTTTTAGATATTGAATTTTAATTAAAGCGTTGAATTTTACTCTTTAACTCCAATATTAACTATTGAAATAGATACTCTTCGAACTAATTTCCGATATTCTCAAATTAAACATTAATCTGAATAAATCGAGTTTTTTTGTCATAAACATGAAGTAGTTCAAATAATTTAAATGATCTTGATTATTATCAATCGGGCATACTCTTGAACTTTCTATTCCAAACAGAAATTTTTATACTCACAGGATAATTCCTTCCCTATGTCTCGAGAAATCTCCATCATAATTAAATATTGAACATGAAATTCACGGATAAAATACTAATTAAAATAAAAATTAATTATTAACCAATCAGGAGAGCATTTTCAAAGTTATGATGCAAAAGAAATATACAGGAAGATTTCAATAAAATTCTTTTGGAAACCCTTAGACACGGACTACGCTAGCAGTTGAAATGATATTCAGATTAAAAAAAAATACACTCACGGCTCAGAATTAGATATTTAATGTGTACGAAGTTTGTAAAATTTTTAAATAAAATTCATAATTTAAATTAAGAATTATATTTTCAAATGTTAAGGAAAAGTAAGGTCTCCATAGTTAAAATAATATTCTTACTAGGAAAAATGATCTGAATATATAAACATTAGCACAAACATATCTTGAATGTTGTTTATATAATAATAATTTCTATGAAATTTAAAACCATATTAAAATAATTGAAATACATCTCAATGTTAGAGATCAAATTTCAAATATCCGTTTGTCGTATGTTGAAATAATTAATAAACATGCAGTACGCTTTCCAATATAATGAATATTTATCAATTCAAAGAGTTTAGATTCTTAGATACAAAATAATTCTATGTAGAAAATCCAATCCATGTTAGATCTTGATGATCCACGATATATTAAGTTTTATACAAAATAAACAATAAATTATCTATAAACTTTCAAATGATTGATTGAAAAGAATGACCAAACATTGTTTAATAACATGCAAAAATTCTTTCGTCGTATAACAGATATTTCACAGACTAACTCATCATCAAAAATTTATAATTATAAAAATAAAAACATTATTTCAAACTCAATATAGACTCAATTTATTGTAATTGAATCGAAAATGTTGAATTTTATAAATAGTAACTTATTAAAACATGCAGAATAAAAACTTGGAGCCTACGGTATAACATTCACAGTTATTTTTGTTTACGTTAATTCGATTCTCAAATCTACTCAGTCAAGTTATATATTCTCATCGTAACCGATTTCAGAAATTTGATATGCGTATTATCTATATATGAGAAAAGATTTTGATATTTTTTTACTTACCTTTAATAGTACACTTTTTCAAAAATCTCAAATGAAAACTCAATTAAAAAGATTAAATACTAGATTTGAAATACTTTAAGAAGTATCGCTTATATTCAATCCCAAGGGAAGAGTTGTAAGTGGGAAACGAAACATTGACGGAATTGACTTCATATGCAAGAAAGTCACGTGATTCAAAAAAGATTCTGGAGGAAAATATCAGCAAATGGAAATTAAAGTTTTTGTTTTTAGTTGCTTAATTGATAATAATTTTTTTGAAATTGAATTTTAAAAAAAATATTGGCTTCAAAATTAGACGATTTTGAATAACTTGCGAAAACCGCTTCAAATATTCTTTGACAATAGAAATATTTCTTGCTAATTTTTTTTCTTTAATTTTAGTATCCAATAATAAAATCTACTTTTCTAGATGAAAATACGCCCTCTCATGTTGCAGGAAGCGGTCAGAGGAAGATTCATTTAAAAAAAAATTGCTCAAAAACAAGGCTCAAAATTACTGGTGCTGAAAACCCATCCTGATAAACTAAAATTCAAGTGAAGAGAGCTGAATCTGATATCCAAAACAATGAAATCTAATCATAAATTTTCAATCATAATATTTTGAAAAACCTTTTGTTATTTGGTAGTTTAAGGACAGCCCTTTTAAAAAACGGTAATCTTTTTGGTATTTTGTAAATAGAAGAAATAAGGCATAGAAAACGTAACTAAACTTCCCGTATGAAACTGGAATCGTATATGGGTAATTATTGCATATCTAACATTTAAATAAAATTTCTTTTTCCCTAACGTAGAATTACGAGGTCGATTCCTTTTATGATATTGATAAATCCTGTCCTTCAAGGTTAAGAGTTTTCAGTTTGTGTTGGGCTCAGTTTTGGCTAAAAGGATGCGTGGATTCATTTTTGTGTACTAAACAATATTTCTGATTCTGTGGTTCAAATAAAACTCTTCTTGCCTTCAACCCTAAATGTAAATTAGTTTCCATCCAGTCTATTATCTACTTAAGAATAAATATTTTCCTTGTGTGTCGAAATTTTGAAATAAAACAACTAAATGTAAATTCTCAAGAATAAAAACAAATCCTTGAGACAGAAAACATTTCAAACTGTTTTTTCACATTTTTCATTCATAATAATCACTGAGGCGGGGTGTTAGATATTATTTGATTAATACCTGTAAATATTTATAAGAATCCATTTCAGACATTTTAATTATTCGAAACAAATTCTATGCAAAAACAGAAAATCTGCATTTAATTCATGAAAAAAAGATTTAAAATAAAATAGTTCAATGATTTGGAACATGTGTATTTAAATAATTATTCATGATAGAAATTTGAAATTATATTGCATTAAAATCACGTAATAAATATTTTTAGGAAAATTTCAAGGTAGAGTCACCCTTCTTAATATCAGACCAACATTATAAACACAGTCCGAAAATAACGCTCGTGTTACTTTAAAAAATGACTTAATACCATTAAATTAAGGCAAATGTAATTAATTATATTTAAATTAAGATTAAAATGTTTTCCCGTCAGTTTTATAAGCTATGATTTCTTTAATTTTAATGGCCGTTATTTTCTCTTAAATAGTCGTCGTCTTTGTTGCTGTGTTTGTTCACTGAAAGTATTATTTGCGCTTAATATTAATTAAATCACTTTCGTATAAAATGATATGAATTAGTGTTTTATGTTCAGAGAAGTCAAATATCAAACTGATGAAGCTTTGTTGCTTCTTTCAGCAAAGTATTTTTAAGCAAGTTTTGCGATAAATATTAAATCGTGGTTTTTCCGATGAGCAATGGATTTTATTTCAATATGTGTTGGATATCTATCATCTCTTTTTATTACGGGCATTCAAATAATAATGCAATAAAAATATTTGGATAATCTTTTTTTTTTAAATTATTTATACCAACTTCATTTTCTTCAAAAAAAAAAGATAATGCTCATACATTCAACCACATCCTTCTTTTTAAGCTTCTAACAATGATAGCAAATATCGCGATTAAATATTTGATAAAACAGTAAAAACTTAATCAAATTATGCATAACTAGAAAGATTATTACTAACAATTTTTTAAAAAATAGGTTTTCAAAAGAGTCAAAATTTAAAAAAAAAATGTTTAACAAAAAATAATATACTTGAAAAAACAATTTTGGAGAATTTGAAACAGTGCAAAAGTTCCTCTCTCACTTTAATATTCTATGGAGTTGCACCGAGAAAAAAATATTGCTAAATTTTTAATTAACTAAATAATTAAAAATAGCATCAGAAGTGCACATTTAAGATTGTAATTCCGTTTGGTTTATAATTTTACGTTAAATAGATTGCTGTGTGTAGTGAAGATACAAACCCACACACTTCTTTATTATTTCTTAAAATTCGTTTCTATAAGATTTTCTTTGTTTTCCCCCTTTAATTTCAATCCACTCTCATTTGCTTCTCCCTTGTGATACAGGAGTATAGATATGCTTTCAAAGAGGCAAACTTTCACTTAATAACAATTCTTTTGTCTGATAGGTTATGATAACCGCGACTTCATATCAGAAATTTATTCATTTTGATTTTTTAATGTTCTGATTTCACGAGCAGCTGACACCTGAATGGGCTAGCTCATCAGCAGGATAGTAATCAGCCAAATTATATACAACAAAACGAAGAGAAACTCAATGCGTTTCTTTACAAAATTCTTCTAACATGCGCAATGTTCCTTTCAATTTGGAACCAGTCTGAGTCATTTCATTCCATTTTCTTCGTAAAAAATAGAATAGTAAAAGTCATTAGGAAAGGAGAAAAACAAAAACATTTATTTATCTTTCCGCAGCAGACCAGGCAATGCTTGTTTATTGTAAGCGCTTCTCATGTAAAGGTGTTTTATTTATTTGTGTGTGTCCGTCTTGGTTAGAATTTCCTTTTTTTGCAACATACGCTAGGGATCTTTTGGCCGATGAGTTTCGAGCTGACAACCTAAGGAGTACGAGTACAAAGCTCTACCAACCAAGCCACATACACACACACACACACACACA
>JAOUZG010022886.1:0-12479 GCA_026289955.1 Argiope argentata
CTTTTTCAAGAATTGAAAGTTGCAAAGTGTGAGTGTGTTTCGTGATAGATAATGTGTACCATTCTTAATCTTTATAGGCTGTCATATGATCTGTTAATAGGGCCACGATAATAAATAAAAATTTTATAAATACTTAATTGACCAAATCATTACATCAAGATCTATCAAATTTAGCACATTATTACTTCTTGTGTTATAGGTACTTATTCTGAGAATTTTTAAAATTTTTTACTTAAAAATCAATCAAAATCTTTTTTCTTAACTATGAAATATATTTTTAAAAATCATTTCTACATCATAGAAATTCACTGATGCCAATTATTAGAGTACAATTTTAAATTTTAATAATATTTCGAAATATTTTAAATTATATTTTACAATAATATTTGCTATATTTTATTGTGTTTATATATAATAAATAATAATAATAATAAACGTGTTTTGCGATGTTTTTAATACATCTATTATCTTTGTTTCGAATTTTAACTGCGATGTAACTCCCCAAGCGTAATGATTCGAACATCTGCGGAAATCCTTATTGGATCTGGATATGAAATTCTTGGTTTATATTATCCGGAAAACATATCAAGGTTATTGTAGCCGATATTGAGATAAGTAAATACGAGTTTGCCAATAAAATAGGCATAGCAAGGATAATTACAATTTCGTTTTATTCATTAATTTATTTCAAGTCTTCTTTGGAATTCGCCATTCTGATTTGTTATGGTTGTGGAATTTTGTTCGATGTTCCTATCTCAAACATTTGCATATTTGCAGTTACATTTAATTCATATTTAATTTTCGATTCCTTATCGTGGCGCCATCTTGTAGCAAATAAAAAAACAAACATTGATTTCAAGATTTTCATAATTATTTTATACTTTGAAAGCAAATAAATAAATAAACAAAAAACTAAATAATAATAAATAATAAAATTTAAAAATTCACTATTATTTATGTGTTATAATTGAAAATAATTTTATCAAATGTAATATACCAGACGCTAAGTATAGAAATTAAGTCACATAGAAAATTCTTGATACTTCATTAAACATTAAAATATATTAAAAAACGTTATTCAATTTATTTGATGTTTAAAAACTTAAACTTACTATAAAAAATTAATTTGATTCCAATAATTAATTTGAATAAACAATTGATTAACTAGTAATGTAAAAAAATTAAGTTAATTATTACTTACGTCTGCAAAGAAAAATTTCATTTTAGTAGATTTATTTAATAATTACAATTAATATAAATAATTGTTCAAAAAAATATACCCGGCCAAAAAGAAACTCAAGTTCGTATCCTTTGAAAATAAATCAGAACAGACTCAGAAGACATTCAATTGGCGTTGAATTTTCAACGCCGAGTGAGGCAACGGAAAATGCGTGAATCTTCTACACCAGTTGGAGTAATGCAATGCGGATTAGAAATTATTTTCTTTATTCTGTTGTTAAATTCTTAGATTTTCTTTATTTTGTTGTTTAATTCGAAAGTACTTCAAAATGAATCCGAAAAATCGATTAATTAACAATGTTTAATTTTAAATGCATCAAACATTAAGAAAATAAACAGAATCGTTTGAAATAATCGGCCGGAAACATGTTAAGCCTAACCTCATTAGCGCGGGAAAAAATACTAACTGAATTCGTTACTTATTTGGAGGTGGGGAAATAAAGATTTTTTTTGCAATAAAGTTATTTTTTAATTAGTTAATAAAAAAACTAATACCGTTTTTCAAATATTAATTCAGCAACATCAAATATTATCCACTACAAGATTTAAAAAAATGACTTGAACTTGAGTGGATGAATGAAAAAAGTATATATATATAGGAAGAGTGTGAGCAAATAGTAGGAATTTAAAAATCATCTGGTTATGTTTAAAGATAAGAAATTGATAAAAATTGGTATTTAATTAAAACCTGCTAGAAATGCCTCTTTAAAACTTCCTCGAATACTTTCTTATAAAAAAATATTTGAGTATTATTAACCGCATTACCATAAACGAATAATTGTTACAAAATTCTATTGACACGCGATCTATGGAGATTAAATTCTAATATCAAAATGCCAAAAAACTAAATGCACATTCCGACATTGAAATCAAAATTTTACATACAATAGTAATCAGAAAATCGAACAACAAATTTCATATATTTTTATCAATAATATTTTTGAAATATTGCATTTAAAAGTTTGTGAAATTCTAGACTCACAGATGGTCAACCTTTTCACAGAAATTGAATTCGATTTTAATATATATTTAAACATTAGATTCATATATCGGGTGTTTATTAATTATTGTCGGGATTTCCGTACCTCATAACTTTCGAATAAAATATATTTCGCAAAAAATCGATTATGTATTCGTAAATTACAACTCAAAGAATTTTATTAATGATATAAAAGTGCAAAAAACGCTTATTAAAAGCTTATATTAAAGCTTGCACAATTTGCACTTTGTAGGCATTCAGATGAAGGCGGTTATGGAGAACGCTCCATATCGTCGTATGCGGCACATGTCACTGCACAGCTGATTGTCTCGTCGATTTTCGTGGACTGCGAGTAAACGTTTCTTGGATGCGATCAAAATTTCCCTGCGAAGTGCTCTGTCTTCCCGCTCCCTTTCGGTGTAGAACGCTACCAGTTTCCTGAAATTGTGTTAACCAGCGTCTGATAGAATTATCCGAAGGAGGATCTTTCTTGTAGGGGGTCCTGAAGCGACGTTGAGTAGTTATGAGTGATTTAGTTTCGGAAAACCACAATACACATTGCTTTTTCTTGACCAGTTGCCATTTTTATTTCTGACGTCATAATTACCCAGACTGCAAATGCGCCAAGATTGCATTGTTGCCACGTAAAATTTTTTGAGTTGTAATTTATAGAAAACGTAATCGGTTTTTTTCGTAATATCTTTTATTCGAAAGTTATGAGGTACGGAAACCCCGACAATAATTAATGAACACCCTGTATATTGTAGTGAAAGTTTCATAAGCCAGATAACATCCCTTGGACTAAAGAGTTACTTTTGGTCCAACGGATGTGTTACTCGGTTACAAACCCTCAGATTGCGAGTTCGGGCATCCAACATATTGGTGACCCGAACGTGATCAGTACAATTGAAATAAGCAACTTTCATATGCATTTTCGTACAGCTATTGTAGCGTCCTCTACCGGCATAAAAAGTCCTCAGGTGCGCTTAATACAACAACTAATGTCCCCACCAACTCACTCTCACGTTCGCAATAAGCTTGGCGCAATTGTATCATTCGTCTAACCACCGACTCACTGCTGGGAGAGTATGGGGCGAAAGCTTTATAAGGCAGATAACATCCCTCAGACTGAAGTGTCACTTTTGGTCTAACGGATATGATACTCTGTTACAAACTCTCAGATTTCGAATTCGGGCATAGAGGAATCCACATTCTCCAGAGTATTATGTACCTAACTCTTTGTAGCTATAGATAGACTATAGATAGCAGCTATAGATAGACGTATATTTGGATAATCATCTTCTAAATTGACTTCTTTCAACATTCGATAGAAATCGACAAACATGATTTGAAATTGAAATTCCAAATTCCAGGCTGAGCATTTTTGAGTTACGTTTAGGCATTCATAATTTAATACGAAAAGGACTAAATAATACGAAAAGGACTAAATAAAATTGATATACTAATAGTTGAAATATCACATAAAAAATCTATTTAAAATCAATTCAAACTAGCTTTACTTGATATTTCTTATACGTAGATAACTTCTGATTATAATTATGCCAATTTTCAGTTTATCCAAAAAAAAAAAAATCTATATTTTTCTAAAATCGATTTTTCGATGTCAGTTTTCGAAAAATTTTGAAATTATAATTATTAATAATAAATCGCAACACAATAAATTGATATTCATAATTCACATTTTTGATTTCGTTTTGGTTATCGGTTAGTTCTTTTTTTTGTTTATTTTTTTTAATATTTCTATAACTGCTGTCATTCTAATGCACAAAATTACTTGTTTTAAGCATGTCATCTTGGAATAAATTGTTTTCTGCTCCCTAAAAGAATAATACCATAATGGGAAAAATAACTGCGGTTATCAGAAGATTATCAACTAAACAATGAACAGCCGACAAATATTCATCTTCAGAAATAAAAGCAGAACGAATTAATTCAGATTGAATATACAATATTCGCAGCTCACATTTCCCCACTTAAGCGTACTCGGATTAAAAAATAAAGATTAAAACGAAACTTGAAATGCATATTTCAATGTATCATGTCAGAACATCATTTCTTGAACGGCCAAGCACGACGTGCTCGTGCAAGTTAAATTATGTTTTTATTCATTTTAATGGTTTCATTGAATGAGTCACTTTAGTATTGTAGACGATCCAAAAAAAACCTTTGTCTCGCATTGACTGTTTAAAAAAATATCGCATTTCCTATTTATTTCATTTCATATAATCACGTGCTCAAAATGACATTTTTCTACGTTTTATTTGCTGTAGTCAGTAATATATTTTTAAATCAGAGTTTTTGTAAATGCGACTGCAACACATTATTAAAAGCTGATTTTTTGAGATGCTCGTGAAGATAATACAAGTTTTATTTTTAGCCTACGGATTAAAATGTTTATATTTCGCTTATGGATTTTTGTTGACGCCATGAAACCTCATTCTCAAAACAATATCATTGTCTGACATGATAAAAAAAAACCCTTTATATTTCTCTTTTGCAAGCAGCTCACGATAAATAGCAATACAATAAAAAATCTATCTTCACAATTTACATTTTCGACTTTATTTTAGTTAATAGTTAGTGTTCATCTTTATTGTTCTTTATTCTTATCGTCCTCCATATAGAAATTTTGTTAGTATCTCTATAAATTCTAATATATAAAAATACTTGTTTTAAATGCAATGGTTTAAACATGGTTTTAACATGCAGACTTTGTTTTGGCTTCGACAACCTTTCTTAAAGAGGTTTTAACAAAATTGTTCTATTTTTATTTAACAGAAAACAAATATTTTTATTATATAAATCGAACTTTCTTTTTATCCGGAGTTGTTCTAATCACTCAATGCGTTACGAGATGCTACTTAAAACTTGTTCTACTGCCGACTGCCATTTGTGTTTTGGAACGACAACGGTCCTGCTGCTCCTAGAATGCTAAAAGGTATGTCTTTAAAGCTTCTTTAAGAAACTGAAAAAAGTGGGTGAGGGGAATGAAATTCGAAGAACAGAGAGCACTGAATCTTTGAGAGAGAAATGGGTAGACCAGGTGCACTGTCCAGGTGGCGATGACTGTACTCTAGGAATTTCAAGGTTGAGCCTACTCCTTCAAGGTCATCATTACAACTTATCGGGGGCATCATATCGCAACTAACGTTCGAAAATTTTCTGCATTTTGACCCCTGAGAAACTTGTTCCGAAATACACCCTTTCTTGTGATTTTAAAATTAGCGATAACATGCCAGTCCCACGTAAAGCTGGCCTAGATGGTTTGGCATCTTTTGATGTGTCATCATGGAAAATTCCTAAAAATATCTCGTGAAAAGAGCAATACTCTACTCGAAATAGAAGGATATAGAATTCATATTAAAAGCCGAATTTCCAAATATTCAATAGAGTAGGTTATTAAATAATTTTGATTTTGTGTTGTATATTTTATCTCCGGAGGTATTTCGATTGGGGCCGATAAGGGCCGGTTTAACGCTGAGACGGTTGGGGGGGGGGGCTTAAAGGAAGCCAATTTTAAAGACCCTTTCGCCTCCTCAACTTACTAAAATTATTTTTTATCAAGTCAGATCATGATATTGTTTTAGGAAAAGAGATTTTGTGGCGTCAGCAATAACCTGTAGGGAAAAATAAAAAAGATTAAAATGAAATCTGCTATGCATATTTCAATGCATCATGGCAGAACATCATTTCTTGAACGGCCAATCACCACGTGCTCGTGCAAGTTAAATTATATTATTATTCATTTTTAATTGTTTCATCGAATGAGTCTCTTTAGTGCTGCAAACGATCCAAAAAAAACTTTGTCTCGCATTGATTGTTTAAAAAATATCTCATTTCCTATTTATTTCATTTCATATAATCGCGTGCTCAAAATGACATTTTTCTAGGTTTTATTAGCTGTAGTCATTAACTTAATTTTTTAAAAATCAGAACTTTTGTAAATGGGATATCATCTGATTATAAGAAGCTGATTTTTTGAGAGGCTCGTGCAGATAATAAAATTTTTATTTTTCGCTTACAGATTTTTGTTGACGCCAGAAAACCTCATTCTCAAAACAATATTCTGCTATGATATGATAAAAAACCCGTAGGCGAAAATTAAAATGTTATGTGCACGAGCTTCTCCAAAAAATCCGCTTTAATAGCGCGTTGCAATTGCATTTACAAAAGCTCTAATTTTTAACAAAATAACTTAATTACAGCAGATATAATCTAGAAAAATATCATTTTGAGCACGTTATTATATGAAATGAAATAAATGGGAAATGGGATATTTTTTTAAACAATCAATGTTAGACAAAGTTTTTATGATCCTTTGCAATGCTAAAGGGACTCATTCAATGAAACGATTAAAATGAATAAAAAATATAACTTAACTCGCTCGAGAACGGGGTGCTTGGCCGTTCAAGAAATGATGCTCTGACATGATACGTTGGAATATGCATTGAAGATTTCATTTCAATCTTTTTTTTAATTCATTTTAATTTGATCTGTATGAGTAATTTTTTAAATAACAAAAAATATATCTAAATGAAATAATTATTTATCATTTACCTTCAATAAAATTTAATTGAATTGTGTGTCCTATGTATGAAAATATTTGACGCAAAATGGAAGAATATTTTTAAACCACATTTTAAATGCTATTAAAGAATGCTTGTCAAAATTTTAAAATGTTCTAAACTTTAAACAGCTCCTGATTTTCATTTGAAGTATATGACCATGAAGATCGGAAACTTGACTCTTGTAAATGAAATAAGGACACCAGATTCAATTATTCTGGAAAAATAAACAGAAAACTTCGAGACCTCCCCAAGTAACTAGACCCCTAGTTAGTTACCTAATTTGCGTATTTGAAAATTCGGCCATAGTCATCAATTTCATTACTAAAAATTATTCCTGAAATTTAATAAATATTCAAAATTCATTATTTAGCAATTCCACCCAAATTTATTGCTATAGAATAAGAGGCGTAAAATAAAAAGGGTCCCCCAGATCAAACGATACCCAAACCAATTACAATTTATATAAAATTCTTCTATGAATTAAAAAATATGAATAAAATACGATTTAAAAATGTAAATGATATGTTGTTGCTTACTTTTCTATTTTCACGCTTTTAAAATGGTGATGATTGGTTTTTAATCTTTTGAAAGACGCATCTTAATATTTGTTAGAAGCTCTGTATGCTCTAGTTAAATTTTTCTACGACACTAGTTTAATTACATTAAAAATCAAAATCATGTTCAGTGTTTTTATCCTTGTTAAGAAAGAAAAATCTGAGAAGCACGAGAACTTTCACATATCTAGTAAAAATTCCTATTAAGCTGCGTGTAATAAAAAAAAATCTTGTTTAATAATTGTGAATGAATAATCAATCAGTTTAAAATTAAGTATAAAATTTCAAATGATTATTAATATTTATAAACAATTTTTATTACGAGTGAGGTAACTATAGTGGCAAAATATCAGTCATTATTGCAATATTATTTCATAATCACTCGAAGTATTAGTGAAATCCTTTTCAAAACTAAAAATCAAAATAAATTTGAAATCGACATTTTCTACTAATTTACGAACTTTAAAATGTTTCGTAAAAATTCAAATACTGAATAACTATAACTCTTTCTAAATTATACGGCACTTTAAAATCAACTAATGGTATTTTAGACATTAAATATCTGGAAAAATGTCCTTTAAAAATTAATGATAATTTTAATTAACTTAGAGCTTTTTATAATGTATAATCGTGTTATTGACTCGCAATTAAAAGCAACACAAAATTTGAAATGAATATCTTCAAGGAATTAATTTTTTAATACTATAGTAGGACTTTTTAGAGTGTTTGGTTTATTTAAAGTTGCACTATATGCTTTAAAGGAACGGAATTATTTTAAAAACTATCCCTTATTTCAGCCTTTGCCCGATTTTTTTTTTTTTTTTAATTTTTATTTGAAATTAAAAGATAAAGATGATACTCTTTTGAGTGTTTGGTGTCTTTAAAATTAAACTATATGCTTTAAAGGAAAAAAAAAAATTATTTTTTTAAAAAAAATTACCCATTTTTTCCACTTTTGTCCTATTTATTGTTGTTCTATTTTGTTAGAAATTAAAAGATAAACTCTAAAAAAAACGGAAAAATTTATTTTAAAAATTTGTGAACATACATTCTTTTGTCTTAAATTGAACCTAAAAATATATCAGCGATTTATCATATCTTTGACGTTATCCAAATCGCACAATATTGCTCTATATAAAGCTTGATATATGTGTGTGTGTGTTTAGTTTTATGTGACAACACATTAATTTTTATTTACATCAGTTTTCATTGCTATTTTATAACCTAAATTCCCCATTGTTCGCATGGGATTGTGTCACTTGCGCTCAGTCTCATTAACGCTAACTCATTAGAGGGTGTCATTTGAGCTCACATGGTAGGTTTACTGCAATTTAATCACCTTTGGCAGGAAAACTTGGCGTGCATCTAGAGGGGCTAAAAAGAAAGCACGTTTCTCGCATTGATAAGATTAAGTGACATAATTAAGGGGTCCTTATCTTCGAAATATTCGATTTTTTTTTCTCACGGTAAAACTGTAAAATTTTCTTTAAGAACGCTAGATACATTTTTAATAGTTTATTTTAGATTAGGGGTTAGATTAAATTTAGATGAAAAAGGGAGAGCGAAAAAATATATAAATCTAGCTCAGGGATGCACAACCTTTTCAGGATGATGGGCCAAAATATAAAAAGAGATCATGGCGAGGGCCAAAAAAGCACATGAATGCTAAAAAATATTAAAAACGCGAAAACATTGGAGTTTTTTTTATGGTAATACGCATGAATTACAATTAATACTTTACTTATTTTATTCATGCACACATTATGCAATAAATAAACGAATAAAACACAAACATTATAGCTACGATTACCTAAACATAAAAAAAAAGATATTCCTGCTAAAAAGGGTGCAAACTTGAAATAGAATAACAGAGGAAAACTTTTTGGTAATTATACAGAGAACGCAATTTAAATTTTGAAAAAAAAATTAATAATCAAAATTAGTGAAAATAATGAATTTATTTGAAGTTATTGATTTTATGTTGGGCTTAATATTAGTTGTAGCAATGCGTAGAACAGCAGAAAGGTTCTCATCTCATTCTTAATTTTGATTTGTTTAAATTCATTAGTGAGAAAATTTGCTCACAAATATAAGTGCTTTTAAGAAAGTTGCAAATGCAGATGCATTTTTCTTTAAGCATAAAAATTCCTATAGCAAATCTTTATAAAATTCTAATATCGGTTTACCTTTGAACTGATTTTTAAAAAAAATCAGACTTTTGTAAATCAATTTAGGCTAACTGCATACTCTCATCCACTAGATTAACATCAACAGAAAATGGAGAAGAAAATTCATCAAATTTCGTTTGGCACTTTTCAAAATCTGAAAACCGATCATCAAATGCTTTATGAAAGATTTGAATTGGATCCTCATACTGCATTTTCATGTGTGGAAATTTTTCACGTTCTCGAGCTTCTCCTATACGAAAATCGTACTCGCCGTTAGCCATGAAGGGAACAAACTGAAAAGCTTCGTAATAAAAAGTAAATAAACTTAATGAACAACTGTTAATTATTTATTCTGATGTAGAACTGTTTTCTTTTCAGATTTTTATCCTTTTTCATTTGAAAAAAAGTCTCATTTCATTTCAAATTAGTCATATTTTATTAACAACATTCGCGGGCCAACTTCGCAGGCTATGCGGGCCAATTTTGGCCCGCGGTGCATAGGTTGTGCATCCCTGATCTAGATGATAGAATAAACCGAAAAGTAGAAAATTATTCTTTTGACAAGAACTTAAAGAGCTGCTTTGTAACTCTTGCTAATATAACAAAACTGTTATAAAATTATTTTAAAGCAATGATTAATAAAATTTTATTTGAAATTTTTTTAAATACTACTAATAACAATTGAAAAATAATTCTATAATAATTGAAAAATAATTCAATAATAATTAAAAAATAATTTTTAGTAATAAAATAGAATTGAAAAAACTAAGCAAGTGTAAACTTGAAGAAATAAAATGCTTTTAGGTAATATGAATATTTTTTCATGCATTGGTTACTCTTTCTTACTTTTTTTTGCATATATTAATCTTTCTACTTACCATCAATGGTTAAAATTGCATTTAAGTTGCAGTGTGAAAGAGAATATTTTGTGTATTTTAAAAACTGTTGAAATAATTTATTTGATTTGTGTTATATATTTGAATAATAGCATTTTCTTAATAAGCTATTTATATATACTTACAAGTTTTTTTTATTGATATATTGAATAACCACTTTACAATGTTGAAGTATTTCAAAGAAATTTTTAAAAAGCACATGTCTACTGCTAAATAATTTTATCTAATTATCTTAAAGATGATGATGAAACTAAAAACAAACGCATTTCCTTAAAACTTATTACTAACACTTATTTACTATCACATTTTATAAGATATTATGCTTCAAAGATTCTAAATTATTCGGCATGAAATTATAATATTTATTTCCTTGTAAATTATAAATTTAAACAGCAGTTATGCTTTTAAAAAATCCTTCTTAAAATAGTCGAATATTTCAGTTGGGGAAAAGACTCCTTATATAGAGAACATCAAATAAATTGAATAATTATATAACAATTTATGTAATTTGAATAATTATATAACAATTTATGTAATTTGAATAAAATTGTCTTCAACGGAAAATAAAACAAAGTTTGTTTTCCCTCATATAAATGTAAGGCAAGCAAATGTCCAAATTACCATCAATATTTGAAATTTTTAAAAATGAAAATAAAATAATTATTACATTTTTAGCCTTTCTTAGAACTACTTAATTTGTTTGAATATTATACTATGCCAAACTATAATTTATACTAAATATGGAAAAATCTTAATATCCACTCTGATTGTGATATAGTCAAAAATAATTAAATAATCTTTTAAAAATTGTCACTAAAAACTATAATATTAAATTTTAGAATAACAAACCTATAAAATAATTGTTAATTTGTCAAACATTTGCAATATAGCTGGAAGGAAATTGAAATAATGTTTGAAAAATGGTCGTTTAAAACTATAGGTATATAAAATTTTTATTATAATAATTGTAGATATAAAAGTGTGAAATTTTTTAAATCTCCATAGCTTTCCTGTCATTTTATGTTTTTAAATTCGCTAGTCCTCAAGTTTTATGTCATTTTAGTAGAAATAAAATTACATTATTTATTTAAATCAGATTCATTAAATCAGTTCAATAGTACAAAATGGGTTTTGATTTTCTAGTTCCTATCAACATATAAAATCTAAACTCAAGTTTGATATTTTATGAACTGTAGCATTTCTTTTTTTATTCGTTTATTCCTCAAGATATAAAAGCACACATATTGTTTGGTGTCATTTTAAATTAATTATAATTTTTTTCTTTAGTTTTTTCCAACTCCAATTAATGATAATGATTACACATGCTTTCTGAGAGTATGGATAGACCTCTTGATCTGAACATAAAATTCAGAAAATAATTTAAATTCTAATTTAAGCCCCTTTGGGGGAGCCTCCTTCCACCCCTCAAAAAAGAATAACCTGACATTATTAATTTCAAGCTGTTTAAATTCTATTTCTGCTTCGCTAAAGCCTATAACATATTTATAACCTTTTCAATAAATTATTTTAAAAAATATCCTGGAATTGTATTGATTAAAGGGCATAAAAATTTGTTCCAAATTAACTCCTTCAACACCTATTCGGAATTGCATTATAACACTTATTAATAACACTTGGGCATATGTGATATAAGGACTGACTTTTTGAATTAATCAGCAAAGATTTATCGAATATCCACTGATAATGTTAATTCATTTCTTAGTTTAGATATAAGTCTTGGTATTTAAGACCAGTGATAATGATTTCCCGCCCTCTTTTGTACACTTAGCTTTCGTGAATTCCGTTGTGTCGTTCTGTGTTGTGCACGTCGCCTTCGCTTGTAAATAATGCCTGCTCCCGTGATGGAATAAAAAGAACTAAAAATTCAACCTGTATTCTCCATGATTTCGGCCACGACTCTGCTATTTATTCTCAGCAAATCATTTAAATGTGTTTTTTCATTATATATATATATATATATATATATATATATAATATATGCATGCATGCCTACCTTTTTTAATGAAATTTTGTAATTGGAAGTATGTCTGGAA
>JAOUZG010022888.1:0-11039 GCA_026289955.1 Argiope argentata
AGTAAGACACCTAGCACTCCAGATAACATTTTTCATCGTTTTTTTTTTCCTCCTGTCTTTTGTCTTGCAGGAAACGTGGTGTTTCCGTAACAGGAATTCAAAACCAAATGCATGGAGCAAAGGAAAAACATGGCCAGTCATGCTGGAATCTTCAAGGTATCAAAGGCAGTTGCCGAGTTATTTCGGATGATGAAGCCATTGAAAATAATATTCTAAATCACTCTTTTTACCAATGCATTAAAAAGCAATTTTATTTTAATTATTATTTACTCTTTTAATCTTTAAAATATAATTTATTATTAGAAATAATGAATTGATCTGATTTTCACCGTGTAATCAGAAAAGAATTTAAAACATAACTAATTAATGGATCACTGGCGATCAACTACTAGCTTTCAATATAGCATTGAGTTAGTCACTGTAAGCCAACTTAGATAAGTTACATCTTATCAAAAGAGAAGAATTTTTTTTAATTCTAAATTATACTTTCAATAGACTCAGATCAATCTCATACGTTTTGCTATTTTTACAAATTGGTGACTAAATATTTGCTTTCAATGTAGTATTAATTTAGTCACTGTGAGCCAGCTTTGATAAATAACATCTTATCAAAAGATAATTCCATTTTATTTTAAATTATACTTTCAATAAAGTCAGACAATTCTCATCGGTTTTTCTACGTTTGAAAATTGGCGAAAACTGTTTGCCTTCGAGATAGTATTGATCTAGTCACTGTGAGCTAACTTTGATAAATCACTTCTTATCGAAAGAGAAGAAAGTTTTATTTTAAATTATAGTTGCAATAAACTCAGATCATTCTCATCAGTTTTGCTATGTTTGAAAATTGGCTATACAGTATCAATTTAATCAATGTGAACCAACCGCTGTGAGAAGAGAGTTTTATTTAAAAATATATTTGCAATAAATTCCTATTTTCATAGATTTTGTAATTTTTTTCAAATAGTGATATTAATTGGCGAATAAAATAATCGAAACAGTTCTAGTTGTTGAGGTTGGGATAGTAATAAAGACAATCTGTAAGAAATTTCTTTATTAACAGCTTTATGGGCATAAGGGCAACTCATTCTCTTATAGGTTAATATGATCCGTAATATTTACATCGCAGTTGAAAATAATGCATGTATAGTTCCTCGATTAGTTTCGGAGAAACAATCTCACAAGAAGAGCTAACAGGCTGTTAGCGTATCCAGTTACTACATGGATAGCTTTAGGAATCCAATAATTTTAAACGGGTGGATTTTAACTAAGAAGTCTGAATCACCCGAAGCTTTTTTGACTTCCCTTCCAAACGATTATCTCACCTCTTCCTCTCTCTTCCAAAAAATCTCGCATTTTCTGTCAAATTTCCTCCTCTCATTTCGACATTGGTGCTCTTTATCTCCCTATCACCCAATAGCTGTCTAGAAAAATTCCCAGTTGTCCTCAATACATCGAGGGAATGTCCGTTAGTGGTCCATCCTCGTAGCTGACACTTCAAAATTAAACAATAAAGATTTACATCCAAAGGTTTATATCCTTCCTCTTCCTTTTTGAAGATATATCATATCTTCTCTTTTTCTCTGAAACGGTGAAAAATGCATGTGTGGTTCTTTATCTGGACACAACTAATGACCAGATGATCCTACAAAAGGATTCGAGCCCTCATCTGCAGACTTGAGGCATTTAACAGTGTGCGGGTGTTACACAGTTGATGAAACAGCTAACCGGGAATGCCATTTATCAATGACTTTGGGATGGTTAACATGTGTCTCAAGGTAATGGAACTGAATCTTTACAATCTATATCGCATCGCGTAAGTTAGAAATAGATGTAAACCAATAAACCGCTGTTATGTTATTAAATTCTAAAATGTTTGTCCCTCTACTTTCTAAACTTTTTAAACACACTGATTGCTGATATGAAGAGCTATTTTCCATTTAAAGATTCAGATGTCTTTTCTAAATAAGGACTTTCGAATGAGATAATTCATGACTGATTATCAAAACTGAATGTTATTTGACCCTTAATATTAAAAACTGTTGTGTCTGAATATTTTAACTGAAACCCTTGTGTTTTATTGTATCGAAGCTCTTAAGTAACATTAGAATATTACTATATAAATCAAAAGGAACATTACCAGTGAATATTTGTCTTTAATGTTTTAAGAATTCGTACATATTACCAGAACGTATTATCAATAAAAAGAGAAATTAAAATCCTCTTAAAAATTGAAATATTGTTTTACTTTCTCGTTTATGAAGAATATAGGATTAAAAATATTTGGACACGATTTTTCGTCGAATCTCCATGCTTGAGATTTGTTTGAATCTGGAAAACAAATTTTTTACGTTATATCTGTCTATCTGTAAATGAACAAGATATCTCAAAATCGCTTTGAGCTAGAAAGTTGGTATATAAAATTTAGACCAAGTTTTGTGGATTCGTCAAATTTTGAAAGAAATTCATTTACAGTAAGTGTATATGTCGATTTTGAAAGAAATTTTTTCGCAATAAGTATATGTCTATTTTGAAAGAAATATTTTTACAGTAAGTATATTTCTATTTTGAAAGACATTTTTTTACAGTAAGTCTATCTGCCTATTTTGAAAGAAATTCTTCTTCAATAAGTCTATCTATCTATCCCTTAGAGTACAAATAAATTCGATAACTACAAAATGTACAAAATTAGGTGGATAACATTTGGAACGCAGATTTAGCATCTAAAACGTGAGTATTTATCAAATTTTAAAATGACCTGTTTAAGAGTTTCCCATCTATGTTGTATTTTCCCATACATGTAAATGGAATGACTTGAAAGAATGACTTTAGTTTAGTTTAGTTATATTAACATGCTGTTATAAAACCAAACTAGAGTTATTTTGGAACTGACTTCGTAGTTTTAAACCGTTGTCAGATGATGACGACATCTGAGCTGAAACCCCCAAATTCATCAATTATCATTGACTGATTTGGATTGAAATTCTTATAGTTTAAAATTAATTATCTTTGTGTAATCTAGTTCGTATGAACTTATTCAAAAGAAAAAGAAATGTGTACATATATACATAAATAATCACACAGCCAATCGCGCGTACGTACACACATATTTATTGTTTTAAAAATATCACTCAAAAATTGTTTTGAGGAGGAAATCGTAATATTTAGCAAATATTCAAATCCATATTTGTTGAAATTATAACTTCCTCTTTACGTTTTAATTTATACGCGTTAAAACAAAAATCATATATACGAGTATAAAATTTACAAAAAAATTAAAATGCATTCAAAAAAGGAGTTGTATGAATTTATTGTTAAATCTTTTTGAGGTACAGATCGGAGCGCGTTTTAGTTTAAATGTTAAATTTGTTTAAAGTAACAATCTATTGTTTATTTGTTTATAAAGTATTCATATTCATGAAGTTGTTGTTTTTTAACCTTGTTTGCTTTCCGGCAATAGTGAAAGCGGTGCTGCAAAGCAACATTAACAGATTTTACTTGTTTTTAAATATTTTATAGAAAATTTGACTCAGTTTAGAAACCTTTACAAAAATTTCCCTCTGGATGCTTACCGTTATGGATTTACATCATTTTTAGGTTGTGAATTTTACTTTTGTGCAATTAAAATAGTGTACCAAAATAAAGCTCATTTTGTATTTGTATGTAAATCGTTTGATGGCGTATGTCTACGCAAGTGATTCATAATGCATACGCTTTGACGATATTACTGTTTTATAAGGCATAATTGCATAATGGCGTATTTCTCTGCAAGTGATTCATAAAACACACTTCGACGATATTACTGTTTTATATGACATAATTACACAATGGCGTATGTCTCTGAAAGTGATTCATAATACATTCACTTCGACGATATTACTGTTTTATAAGGCATAATTACACAATGGCGTATTTCTCTGCAAGTGATTCATAATACATACACTCCGCCGATATTACTATTTTATAAGATATAATTACACAATGGCGTATGCCTATGCAAGTGATTCATAATACATACATTTCTACGATATAATTGTTTTTAATTCATAATTACACTCGTTTCAAAATTTCAGTCTTTTCGATAACAAGAGGAATAATACATGTATTGTATCATTCTTTTACAATACATGTATTGGCTGTCTGGAGGGATCTTATGTAAATCATTAGCTGTTTAATTTATTTTGGGATAATTATAATTTAGTTAAGTTTTTTTATTGGGGAACATCTTATTGGATAAAACTGATAATAAACAATAAGAACTCTAGTTTTTTTCTACTAATAATAAAGGAGAATGCCTGTTTATATTTTACCTCTCTATAAAGCAGATTGATTTAAATTCACAAATCAAGGCGACTTCTTTCTGAAATTTTAATTAATTAAAATTCGTGTGATATTTTGACATTTTTTTCATGGTAATTTTCGAAAATATTACTACATTAACAATTACTTTTTACCTCATGTTAAATTTTTTTTAAAAAAAATTACCGTTTGAATTGCATTAACTTAGCTACTTTTCGCTCATTTTAATAATCTCTTAAAAAGTTTCCGTTTGTATTTGCCAAAATATTTTGTTGTTAATGCTTCAAATACATTAGAAGTGTTTTCCATCTTCATCAAATATTAATTCAAACAACCTTTCTTTCTTCGTTAAAACTTGGCCCTCGTAAAAAAAAATTCACCAACAATCTATCACAATATCCTCATTGTTTATAACAGGAATTGGGAAATTGAAACCCCAGTACCATGTAAAAAAGCGTATAATTACAAGACTGATAAAATAGAGAACTTAATTTTTTATAGCTTTATTTGATAAGGGGATTAGATTTCATAAAAAGTTAAATGTTCACAAAATACAAAAAAAAATGCTGCGTTGTATGTCCCAGCTTGATGCCTAACAATATTCTTTAAGAAAATAAAAATCCTATCATTCTACTTACGATATTTAATTGAAACTGCTCAAATATTAATGCCGACAAACTGATCATCAAAAGCTGCTGAGGTTTAATTAATTCGTAAAATTATACATTTTTTAAAATCTTGTTCTCATTAAATTTAATCAATGTAAGCTGTTTGTATTCATGTAAAAATGTGGTGTTAAAAGACAAATCAAAATGGTGCGCACGAATGGTGCACAATACTTCCTCTATTTATCGTATACATTGGATACAAACCACTAGGCCACACGGAAATATCTGAGTTCTAAGGGACATCACCAGCTACGGTAAAACCCTTCCTAGGGAGGCACATCCGTCATCAGCAGGAGGTAGTCGACACATTTACGTAGCCACATGGGTGGCGAGTACCCATTACCATTCCGAAATCTTCACATCCTCATATTTGAAGTGCGCCCCCCCCCCCCCCCCCCATACCCAGGAACAGTATACATCATACACCAGATTGTAAAAAGTATATGGAAAAAATGCTCTGTGCCTTTGAAAGGAAGTAAAAAGCATCTAAACTAAAAACAATTACTATTGTTTTTAGATTAGATGCTATTCTCAAGTTGTACGAAATTTTGAATAGATTAATAAAAATTCTATGCACTCCATCAAAATCAACATGTGTATTCGAATGAAATTTCAATTTATTTTGAATTACTAAAAGCTACATGAATATTTCCGTAGTTCAAAATAGACTTTAAAACCTCATGATAAGTGGAATGCGTTTTAGCAAATCAATAAAATTAGATATGTATCATATAGCAAGAATAAGCACTTGCTAAAATATATCCAAAAAGCCGAATTCAATTTAATATTTTCAAATAAAACTAACCTTTGCCCATTTCTGGTTAAATTAAATTATCAGTATCTAATTTGTTTTTTTTAATGTGAAGTTACCATTAGATAGTTGGGAAGGCATATAAAGTTATGAAATCCATTTGTAAATTTTTAAATTAAGTGCTTCTGTCGTTTTTAAATCTGTAGCACATACTCTAATATTCCAATACAAAAAAACTTCTGATGAATTTAATAATAGAAAGAAAAATGAAATCTTCGGTTTTAAATTTCAAGCTAACATGTGGGAGTATTAACTTTCATTTTTACTTTTTCTAGTTGGAGAACAAAGCTTTGGAGCTCGACCGATTTTGAGATGAAATAACAGCTACGATGTCATAGTTCTTCAGGCTTTTAAAAACCCCATCTGCTTTCGAACAAGCATTCGTAATAATAAAACAGTACTGGTAAAAGCAGGTCAACCTATTAAAAACGCAAAGCTGGTAATAATAATAATAATAATAATGCAATACTGGTAATAATAATAATAATAATAATAATGCAATACTGGTAATAATAATAATAATAATAATAATGCAATACTGGTAATAATAATAATAATAATACAATACTGGTAATAATAATAATGCAACACTGGTAAGAGCTGGTAAAAATATTTTTTCCCGTAAATTTCAGAGACATCAATACATCCTAACCAAAACAACATATGTTGTCACATGATAAAAAAAAGCTAAAAGACTGTTTAAACATTGGTGAATTATACTAATTATATAAGTTATCCGAATTCAAAAATTTATCATTTCACCATAGTACCACCCTATTGATGTAATTTGTTTGAGATTGACAAAAGTTTTACATGGCTTTAACTAAGGAGCAATACTTACCTGATTTGCTAACTTTATCAATGAAAGAAATAATTATTTCTGAAATTTGTAGAACCAGAATGAGAAATTACATAAAAAAGGCTTTTCTACAGATTTTAATTATATTTTATAACCAGTTCCAATAACATAGTATTCTATCAAAATATAAATAAAGATCTGACGAACATTTGAAGAAATCATCATTTTATCCTTTCCTTTGGACAGAAAGTCGCACCCTTTCATTTAGCGAATCATGTCTGGACATCCCTCCATCAGCCAGACCATTACTCATTTCTTGTATACACTACGCTACTATTGAATGTAGCGGTATAGACAGGATTTGTTGTGGCCGACTTCTGTCTTTATCATAACTCGTCCATAACATCAACCGATTTACCAAACTGACATCTTCTTCGAGATGGCTGTCCCCAAATCACAAAGTGGTCAATCTCTGACCTTCCTCCTGGTCTTCTCGAACACCTGTCATCCAGTTAAACAAAGAGTCAGACATAAAAAGCTCTCAATATTCCAACAAATTCATTCCTCAACAAAAGAAATACAAACACTTTAAAACTTTCGAACAGTTGGTTTTAAAAAATTATATTTTTAACATCATGTCCTTCGCACTTTAAGATTTGTTAGCTCAAATCAGCCTGGACTTAAGTCGCTATTTTGAACTTTTAGATACTTTCTTAATTCTGTGATTTCTATGAATTCCTTTAAATAATGTTGTTGTTGTTAGTGACTCTTTCCATGGACAAGCTTCGCCGAGGTATCAGCGAGCTTTAAACCGAAAGGAGCGTCTCTTGTTTTTGAAGTAGCGTCAACTAGGGCGAAGAGTACAACTTAGCTTCTCACTCCTCACAGTGGCCTGCACAGCCAGTTTTTACAAGGGGCACATTTATACACCTTACAGATAGAACACAGAAGAACACCCATGCCCAAATCGGGACTCGATCTGGAACACCCAGATCTCAGGCGAAGACGCACTGCCCATAAGCCAAGACGATGGCCTTTAAATAATGGTAAACTGCACTGCTTCCTCCAAGTGTGGATTTATTTTCTTGCATTCTCTCAAATCTTTGGAAACATGCGGGAAACCTCCCATGTTCTAATATAATTCGGATTATTAGTGGATGATAGTTTCTTATTTCTATTTCTGGGTTAGGAATAAAGTCCACAGTCACTCTTAGTTTTTTTTAAACGTACGACATCAGTAAAACCGTTGTAGTTTTATTTTTTCTCTTGATTTCTGTTTTAAGACACCATTTAATTTGGCGAGAATTATATCAGCACTTTCTTTCAGTATCGCTGACTTTGATCATTGGTTTACTTTTTGTGTTACATATTCCAATATGGACCTTAATAAAATTTAAGTCTGAACAATAACCCCTTATCGGAGTCCTTTTACCATTCATGTGTATACCAGTAAATCAATGGGAATAACTCCCTCTGGCTGTACCATGCCCTCATTTGATGAGAAAGGTTAATGTTCCAAACTTAACAATCATAAATTACACTTTCATTTTTTAAAAAAGCAAGCAATTTCGGAAAAACTGCTGGGCATAAGCTACTTCTTCAAGATAAGAGAAATCTCTCAAAACGTTAAAAAAATCCTGCTTAAACCAGAAGAATGCATACACCTGCTATTAAGCAACATACTCCAACACGCTAGACATACTGAGCGATCACTTCTCTCTCCACTTTTTACCTCTAGTTAAACTGTGCGTGCCAGAAACATTCGAGAGCGATCCCCCAAATGCTCGAACAACACGCAGAAAAAGTTCTGGAGCCAGCCAGAGAAAAAAAAGATCTCCAACGAACAGGAAGACAATGAGGATCCTCTGTTTTGGAAGCAGGCAATTCGACTCTCCTCGGGTAGTTCCACTCACTTAATTTTTCCAGCCCGGATAATGAATGCCCCCCTCCCCGGTCTTTATAAATAGAGCCCACCTTTCTCATCTGGGGTGGCGAGGAGTATTTGTGGAATGTTCGCACATTAAGACCGCGTCGGAGGGTGGAATGCGACGGTAGCTTCCTCCAGAACGTCTTTCCTCTTCCTCTGGATTTCTATTTATCTCTCCAAGAAGGCAGTCAGACCTCGGGAACTCCAAGGAGTACGTCTTTACTCGGGTTCATTTGTCAGGGCAATGTAGTGTAGAAGTGATCCCATTCCCTTTTCGGTGGGCATTATCTTTATTAGCCAAGGTTTGATAACTCTGGTTAAATTTTATTCCAATATCTCGCCAAAAATCTACAAATTGCTTGAAAAATCTTTACTCGTCTCTTTAGGTTAGAAACTTCAGCTAAGGTTAACTTCACCAAGGTTTGATTTGTAAAGTTTAGTTTCACAAGATTTATGACAGTAAATATTGCTTGTGAAAGAATTCTATGTCCAGATTTAAAAACCTTTACTAAGGACTATCCGAACTAAGTTTTAAGCCAGCATTCCATGAAATATTTACTTTATTCGTTAAAATCCTTCATGTACTTTTAGAACAATTCTAGCGTACCTTTAGGGATACTTACTAAGATTACTTGAGATACAGAAACATCTTTAAAACTGATTAAGAACCTATAATGTGTGTTATGTGCTTCGTGTTATGTAAGTAGTTATTAATAACACAAATTCAAGAACATAACATTTCCTTCATTTTTATAGGATTTATTTGATAGCTGCAGACTCTAAAGTTTAGCAACTATACAAGCGACGCCAGATTTGAATCTGAGCGCAAAACATTTTTTTACAAGCAGTTAAGTTATCGAACAGTTAAGATATTATAACCTTGCGTTAACAGAAAATATATTTAAAAAGAAAATACAAAAAACATTTTATGAAAGATTATTTGCTGTAAAAATTAATAATTATTATTTCAGTAAATATTATAAGGAATTTACAATTTTCTAATTATTATATTAATATTATTAAAATTGCTAGATAATTAAATATTAGTTGACTAGTAAAGCCATCTAGTGTCAGCATAATTAACATTCCGTTACATGTGCATCATTTGATACAGAAATATTTTTTAGGCAGAATGCGAATGCTTCAATATATCCTTGCACGTTGATGCCAAAAGATGTATAATCCGTTTTCTAACTGAGTACTTTCTTCAAAGTTCATTCTAATAAGTTATTCTTAACTTCTGTTAAAGCTTTATCCTTTTCTATGCATGGTTATGAGAGTGAAGTAAAATGGTATAACTCAAACGTCCATTTAAATGTCAAATCAGTAACCAACTATCATAGAGAGAAGAGTTTCGAGTTTTCGACATTCAAAAGCTGACTGTATATTCGACAATCAACTAATGCTACTGTTCTTGTATTTCTGGTATTTATTCCTTCCAGTTCTTGTCATATGTTTTATTATCTCATTGAATTTAATTGCCAGGAAGGCCACTCGAACACGAGGATTAGAAGCTGCTGTATAAATAAGCGTTTTCCCCTATGGCATAATAAGGACGCTATGGAATATATCATTTTTAGAGAAAACCATATAAGGGAGGTTGATTATGTGATTTCTTTTACATGGTGTTCAGCATTTGTTTTATTGTCCATGATGGTCTCATTAGCCAATTGTAATGGACATTTCCATTACTGGCCTATGTTTTCCTTATAATTATTTACTTCTGTCACTAGAGAAATTATGAGCTTGTAAATAAGAAGTCACTGTATAAATAAGCAAAATATCGCTTTACTGGTGGATACTTGTCTCGGTGAGAGCTACCGCCACAGAAGACGCTTCCTACGATTAAAATTGCATTGCGGTCGGTGATGACTCTTAAGATTAAAATTTATGTACATTCAATGATTCTGGAGTCTAGAGCTCGACCAGCTACAACGTGATTACATGGTCATGCCTGTTTATTTTTCTTTTTATAGGGTTGGAAGCACATAGCAGGAATATTGCTAGGTGCAAAGAAGTTGTTTGAAATCAAGTTATCTCCCTTCTAATGGTTTTTTTTAAATATCAATTATGCATCGGACTTTTAATTCATGAATATTGTAGCTATAATTAACACTGAATTTAAATCTCAGGGTGGGGAGCTTTCGGCTATTTGGGGGATTTTTTCACGGCCTTACATCCAACCCAGGTAAACGGGGGGGGGGTCGTGGAGGTAAACTCAATTTAACTCCAGATGATTAGGCATGGCAGAGATAATAACTTACTGACTTTTTTTACTCAAAATATGTTTTCTATGAAATTAACTAAAACTAATATCTGTTGAGTTTGGATGTGAAAGAAACGTGCTAATTTTGAAATTCTGCAAGAAATAATATATTTGATTAGTAAAAAAAAATCAGAATTCCGTTCATACAAGTATGTGTTGTTTGACCCGAATAAACTATCCGAATATGAAAACATCATTATATACCTAGATAATATGTAACCATTTACTTAGAAAAAATCTCTATGCTATAATTGTTTAATGCTATATATATA
>JAOUZG010022891.1:4254-16545 GCA_026289955.1 Argiope argentata
TGTGTGTGTGTGTGTGTGTGTGTGTGTGTGTGTGTGTGTGTGTGTGTAAAAAAGTACAAGCAGACAATCAAACCCTAGATACATTTGTTTTTTAAGTTTGATATCAATTCATTAAACTCTCCATCTATTTATAATTTGTAGTTATAATGTGTTTTCTTGTACTCGGACAGCCGACTAGACAGACTTACACAAAGCAGATTTCATCCATAGTTTTACAGAATGCTATTTTAAGGAAATCTAAGAATTTGGCGTGAGAACCACAAACCAAATTTCATCCTTTTAGCTCAAAGTGCTTCCGAGTTTACAGCCGAGGAGACATAATTTCAAAAATGAGTTTTTCAAACGCAGGAATATCTGAAAGTGGAAATTCGCCAAAATCTTAAATCCTATTCTTTTTAACGATTAGTAGGATTTTTCTTTGTATATTTGATATACAAAAAAAGTAAAAATGCAACACACTACTCGAAAACAACAAAACGATTTCATACTACAGTAGAATGATTATAAACTATCTATGCAAAATGAAAAGAAAATAAATAAGATATAATGAAACAAATTAAAAGTGATTTGGAAATTACGGTCACACAGTTATATAGCATCACTACAGGAGCTCTGTTAGAATGTAAGAATATGAGCCGTTCAATGTGATTATTTTATTAGACGATATGTTCAGTGAAGATTTGAGAAAAGAACGTTTATTGATTTGCATTTGGAACTAGTACAGAAATACAATTTAGTTCAATAATTTTTTTAATCTTTATTTTGGGGGGAATTACATATAGTTAAATTTATGAATGACTTTTGCATTTTTTTGTCGAATCCCTCTTTGTCCTATCATTTTATCGATGCCATGTTTAATCTTCTCGACAATTTTCTAAAGATTTTCACAGCATTCCTTTAGTTTTCTAATACAAGTCAAAGTACTGAGAGATCTATTAACCTTTAAAGATGGTAAATCGATCTCACAGCAGAAATGTGTTTTTAGTTTAGTTTAGATTAGATTAGATTAGTTTAGTTTAGATTAGTTACATTAACATCCCGTAGTATAGCAAAACTATGGCTATTTGGGGTCGGACCTCGTAGTTTTGAACCGCGGTCAGATGACGAGGACGACGCCTGAGCTGGCATCAACTCCAATCTAAACATCACGCCAGTGGGAGGACGTTTGGCCTTGGCAGATTTAACGGGCAAAAGACCCCCTTACACGACGTGGAATTGGCGGAATCGATTCTTGAACGTGAACCCTACGACTCACGAGCCGAGATCTTACCACCAGGCCACCGCGGTCCTGGAATGTGGTCATAATACTTTTTTAGCATATTCTGAACCGGCGTCTTAGCACAGAGGCTGCGTGATCTGGTCGTTCCGGTTAGGGCATGTTTGTTCTTCTGCGTACTATCTGTGAGATGTGTGAATATGCTCCCCTGTAAAAAGGAGTTGTCCAAGCGTGGCATGTGTCATCTTCATATGAGCTAGAAATTAGACTTCTGCCCTCGGATTCTCAGGAGTGCTTACCCTCAGAAGCTACTGCACCCTTCTTTCCATTGTAAAGCGGACAAGTCATTATCATCAACATATTCTGCAACTGAGATTGCCACCCTATGGTAAGCGTACCTTCTATGAAATCTTAGTGAAAAATACAAAAAATTAAGGATTAAAATAAAATAAAAATATTTCCCCCTTTTCATCTGAAAAAAATTATGCATGTCTAAAAGTTTCTGGGTAGCAATAAAAGAAATCTACCATTTGGCATTAAAGCCATAAATATTCAATATTTTCTACGAATATGAGAAAATGCACATTGTTCTTATTCTCATATTAATGACAAATATCTCATAACTCTCTTGACTCAGCGTCAGCCATGCGATTCCATCTGTCCTTATTTTAATCTAATTTTTATGTCTACATGAAACGTCTCAAGGACAGCACTGAAATCGTTTTGAATCTGAACAGTTGATTATCACGATGAATATACGTTAGCTTTCACCATAAAATATTACTAAGCTATTTTTGGTGTTGTTTTCATTTTTTAGGACTTGGGGCAAATATAGTTATTAAATAGAAAGAATAATTTACCAAAATATTTTTTTAATACCTCTTAATAAAAATGTTGTTTTGTCTCCGCCACACAGAGATTATTTATTTTTGGCTATGGCACGTTTGCCATGAGTTCTTAAAATTTTTATTTCAGATTTTCAGCGTTTCAAAATAGAGTGAAAGAAAATAACTTGAATGTGCATTTTAGACACCATTCTTTCGATCGATTGAAACCAAAATTAGACTCCAATTTTAATTACAAGATCACTTGGCAAATTTCGTTTATCTAAAAACTTATTGAATAATGATGTTTATATGCATAAGAAAGTGACGACTAACATATAATAAATATCACAGATTTGATTCAAAATTTGATCAAAATCCACATTTTAGATGCTAATTCCAAGCGCCAAATTTTATTTATTTAGTTTACGTTTTGCAGTTTTGGTAAGAATTTGATCAGAATATATTCCTTTACATCTGAACTGACAAACAGATAAACCTTCTGAGAACGGATTTCATTTAAAATCTGGATGGAAATCTAAAAATTTAGTGTTAATATCGCCTAATAAAACTGGTCAAAGTAAATCGAAGTGTTTTTTGAATAACCATGTTTAAAGACAGGTAAAAAAACATATTGGAGAGACAAATATAACTCCAAAAATATGTTTCTCGGTGCTCAGGAAAGTCCCGAAATTTAGAGATTCTTCAAAATCTTGTGTTAAAAAAATATTTTAACGATTAAAATATTTTCTCTTTGATCGTTAGCATACAAAAAAAATGAAAAATAGAATAAAATTTAGCATTGAAAACAAATCTCACGAATTTGAATAATTTGACTAGTAAACAAAATTTATTCTTTAACAATATTAGTAAAAAGTCCATTGCAAATATCCATCGTTTAAGAAGAACAAAATTCAAAAAGTTTCGTGAAAATAAAATGGCTAATCAAGTATTAGGAAAGAGAATAAAGATTGGAAGACCACGACTGCAGGAAACAGAGATGTTCGTTATTTAAAAAGAAAATAAATGCAACGATGAAAAAAGTTCTCAGTTAAATCGTTTCATTTGAAGATTCCATAATTAATCCATTAGACTAGTACACTCAATTCAGCAAATACATGTTCGTCAGTAATCAGATAAACACAGGTTTTGGGTCAAACCAAATAGATTTGCAAAATCTGAAGAGTTCATAAATCATAAATATTAGGAAAATATGAAAGATTTTTATTTACAATTAATCAGAGTTTTATCTATTTTAATACATTCTTTTAATTATTACTGTATTTATATTGTTGTTATTATTGCCATGTCCTCTGAAAAAATCAAACTTTATAGTGCATCTGAACAGTCTTGGCAATATCAAGGCAGAATCGGCTGCAAATGTCCTCCTCCTCAGTAGGGTAGTGCAGTAGGTGAAGGCCTGCCACAGCTGCAAGGTAGTTGAAGACATTCCTTGGTGTAAACTCCTCGTCAGGACATTTGCAGCCATTTTGGTATTTTATTGTGCCCTCAGCGAGAATTTTCACGTTTTTGTGGTGTTTTATTTTAAGTCTTATGAGAGTGGTAGCTGTTTTTCTGTCGATGTAAAGGTGAGTTGATATTTAACTTTGATTATTGGGGGAACAATAAGTTTGAACTTAGGAAAAGCATCCGCAAGTGAAGTGAGATATGTGGTTTGTTCCTAAACTCTGGCATTTTCTGCCAAGGTATCATCAATTTCCTTAATCTCAAGCTTAACGTGAACAGGGATACTCTACAAGATGCATTTTTTGAGGCAGTGAAGTTGTTCAAGCAGTCAGTAATAGGATGCTGATTATTAGGCTTTAATATCCCTTGTTGATTGCTTGCAAAACAGACATGCATTCTTTGAAGAAGGTAATATCGCTCAGTTGTTGAAATGGATCAAGATGGGAGTAGATATTTCAAGTGCTGAGTAGATGGCGACTAGTTTACTGGGGAAATTAGTCGCAATTATGGCGCCACAAGCTTCTTTGGGGGATTTCTAAGCCTCCTCCCCCATTCAAATATCTAAATGTAAGAGAAAATTCCCTCTTACCTTGTCATTCCGAAAACTTCCAAATCAGAAGAATCGAGGAATTCTACCATGAATTAGATCACTGTAGCGTCAGCCTTATCAGCTAGATAATATCCTTCGAGCTGAAGGGTCCCTTTTGCTCGAACGGTATATCGCTCGGCTACTGGCTCAAACGTCGCAGGTTCGTACCGCGACCTTCACTTGCTACAATCACAATATCGAAATCATTAATCCAGGGTTTTTCATTTTTATCTATTTTATTTGCTGGACGAGGACACAAGCACAGGTAATTGTATTCAAATATTTACATAAATCATTTTACGTGCACGAATCACTTCTATCGTATACAATCATCTTTAGATCCGTTTTTACATCGAACCCAATCATAGCTTGACTGAAACAAAACCGAAACTTGAACTTACACCTGTTACTGTGGGATCATGGGATTATTCCCTGACGTCACTAATGCGCTTGCGCCAAAGGGTTACATCAAGTTATGGTGAAGCCAGGAATTCCAATACTTCTATTTCATGTCGTTGTCCATCAGGAAGAAGCAAAACCACTCCTGATCCACCGTTTGTGAACTTTGGGTCCGAAGATCCGTCCGAGAAAGCCTTAATATGGTTGTGATCAGACAGGGAATTCATAGCTCTGATCCCGAGTTCATACACGATATATGTGCTAAACTCTTGAATGGTGCACCAATTTGACGAATTGTCAAGGGTTCGGAAAAAAGCATCTAAAAAAGTAAAATGTTTTCAACAATCAAAAAGAAACATATTACAAAACAACGGAAGAATGAATTAATGTTAATTATATTTCAATATTTTTTTAAAAAATAAAGTGCCTTTACTACGTAGCGATATATCGTCGTTGGCTGCGAAAGCACTATATATCGTCATTCTGAAATAAAATTAAATTCATTTGTTTAAAAACGAGCGTTTCGCAGTATTCTGACTATAAATAAATAACCAAATTTATATTTTTTCTTTAAGTTATTAGTGTAAATCAGCAGGGGAAAAAATAAAAATATTCTTGCATCCTGTCTAACAAAAAGTGTTATTGATTCTTCCATCGCATAAAAGTGCAAGTTTTGAGCAAGGTCATGATTTTTATTTTCGCAGTTTAGTACATTAGAGCTTTGTGTTTTGGTGTATATTAAAATAAACCAAATATGTACTTTTGACTCCTTTTTCAATTGATTGAAATCAAATTATGACATAAAATTGGGATTTTAATAAACTGATCATAGACAAAACTCCATTGGGTTTTCGGTTACTACATTTGCATGCATGAGCAGACTGAGTTGATACAGTGATGAACTTGGTTCAAAATTTGATCTAAAAAAATTCTGTACTTTATTTAATTAAACTGAACGCCAAAGTTTATATAACCAAACCTTTCAGTTTGGTCTTAGATGGTACAGACTGACAGACAATTAATCTTTTGGAAATACTACTTCGAAATTTGATTTGAAGGAATACAATTTAGATCTTAACATAGTAATTAATTTATGTAAGTAGTAATTTAAAATAGTAATTAATTAATATACCTAATTTAATATATCTAAGATCTTATATTTTGGAGTTATGTTTATATAGAAAGTATACACAGAAAGACGTTCAATGATCTCATTATAGATTTAGTTCTGCATTTGATACAGAACTATATTTCAGAACCTAAACAGGTGTACCAAATTTCATTTATCTAGTTCTTTATGTTTTGTAATTATCTTGTTTTTAATTGTACTCTTACTATTGGATAGACATTCCTTCTTTGAATGGAATTTTTAAAAAAATTCAAAAAAAAAATTCTCCAAATTTGGCGGAAAAGTCGCATACCAAATTTTATCAGTCTATATGAAAGAGGTTTGAGTTTTTATTTGCAGATAAACAAACAGACATGCCCGGATCCTAGCATAGGAGTAGCGCTACTTCCCCATTATCTGGGTGTCCTGGGTTCGAGTTCCGGTTAGGGCATGGTTGTTCTTCTGTGTCTGGAGAGTGAATGTGCCCCCCCCCTTGTAAAAGGGGGATGTGCAAGCGAATGCGATGAATGAGTAACAAAAGTCGTACTCTTGGTCCTAGTTGGCGCTACTACAAAACAAGAGACTCTGATCAGGCTTAAATCGCTGACTACCTCAGCGAGTTTGTCCATGTCAAGTGCCATAAACAACAAGATTCATATTTTTTTCTTAATTTTTAATTTTATTTATTTATTTTCCTCAGAGAGATTAGAAACATGGTGATTCGTCAGCAAATCTTGAGTTGGGACCACTTGATATTCTTTTATTATACTTCATATATTAGAAAGTGAAAATCAACTCGACAGACACCTAACATTCTCATAAAATTAAAAATATATTGAAATATGAAAATAAATTTAACTTTTGGTTAACCTAGAATTCTCATAATGATCATCCTTAAGGAAATAAGTTCCCTGAATTTGCCGATAATGAATACATTCCTAATTTAGAAACTAAGAGTTGAGAAAATAAAGTTATTCTTGTGAGAGAAGCTCACTTTTCCCTTCCCATCTATTTTTAACAGTTTTAACAACTGTGAAAAATGATTCATGGCTAGAACAATGCTCTCTGCAAACACTGGGATCCCCTTTTTCCGATATGAGTGTCAGTCTCTTTTTTAATAAAATGCTTTGAAAAATAATGATTTGAAATCTATGAGTAATTCACCATTTTTTTATATTTCAAAAAAAATTGTGTTGAAAAAAAAATATTTACTAATATTTCTGTTTTCTTTTAAGCGAAGTGTTCAAAAAGAAAATACTAAAAATTTTCAGAAAATTCTGCCTCGAAATTTTGATGAATATTTTGTTTCAGATTTTATTGCGGACCTGTGCTCGCCTTCTTAATTCTCTTAACTGTGTCTTTAAATTTATTCTAATAATAAAGAAGTGTGTGCGAGAGGTGGGGGTGAGTGAGTGAGTGAATGTGTGCGTGCATGAGAGTATATGCGTGTATACATGTGTGGGCATGCGTGCAAGCGTGTGAAAGAAAGAGAAAAGTTGGCGCTATATAGAACAAATTTGAATTACAACCACCGAATATCTTCTTTCGTAATATCTTGTGAGAATATTACACCACAAAAATTAATTTTGCACCACTTTAAAATGCGTATAAAAGTTATCTTCCGAATTATAACAGTTTAATAATAGTGGAATTTTTGTTAACTTTGGACAATTTTTTTAAAGTATTTTTGTACCTAGTTTTTGTGGATTACATTATTACTTTCAAATTCCAACCGCTTTCCTTATTTCATCAAATATTTAATCATTCGTGATCTTCTTTCAAAAGTGAAGGCTGAATAAGATGGATCCTGTTTGTATCTGCTTAGTTTACAAGAATATCACAAAGTTTAAAAAAATAAATTTCTCTTTTTGATAAATTCCTCTTTTACTAGCCCTATGATGTTATAGAACTGTCTCCAATAAAAAGGTGACTCAGTCGATACAAATCTGTTCAATTTGAATTTTTTAATCTATTGTCGTTTAATACCTGAACAATGTACAACTAAAATATCCCTATTTTGTCTGAGAATACTTCTGAAGGTCAACGTTAGAATCAATGAACTACTAAATTAACTACTAGATATTGGATATTTATATTTTCAAAGTCATAAAATATCAGCAACAAGAAAAACATTTTTTTATTATTTATAAAGCATTCGGTGTGGGAATCGAATATCTAATTGAGAGAAGTGAACATTCGGCGACAAAAAACTAATGCATAATAAAGTTCATTTCACAAATTTAGCGTTAAACATGCCTTGTCAGAAGAATTTAATGTATCATTTAGAAATTTGAACCCCGCTAATTGTTTTCAAAAATGGAGACTTATAAATAAAGTTTTTGATGTAGCTTCATAAAAAGAAATCGAACGAATGAAGATTCAAAGATCTTGGTAGCCATATGACGCAGGGTAAATTAGTATTACTTGCTTCTGCAAGTCTCATTCAGATTAGCTACGAATATTCAAACCGCAATGGAATGAAGCTTCATCTTATTGAAATATAAAATATGCGCTACTTTCTGTACTATTCATGGAAATACCATATTTCTAATATATGCAGATAATTTCTACTTGTTGAGCAAAGTTAAAATCACACTTTGGGTTGATTTTCTTTATTTTCATTTATTATTATTTACATCAAATGCAATATTTTTCTAAATTCAAAACTTACTTACTCCGGTTATTTATTTATTTTGATCATTGCAAAAGAATATTCCAGACTTAGTTATATAAAATAAAAACAAATATAAAAAAACAACGGGTAGAAATAATTATAGAGATTGCATAATCTATTTCAATGAAATTTCAAAACTTTATATTCTTTTTAATCCTTTACGGGCTTGTCCTGTGGTTTAGCATTTTCTAAAATCGTAACTTTCGATGTAATTCTGTCCTTATAGTAAAGACCAGCTACAATACCAGAAAGTTCCAGGCTCGTGATCTAGTTCCTCCAAATAATACCAATGTAAGCAAGCTGGTGCTTGTTAAATCAGCCAGCATCAAATGTCCTTTAGCTAGTTTGTAGAGCTTTTCCTATTCAGATATCATCCACATCATCCGACTGTTGTTCAAAATTAGAAATCAGTCTAAAAATAGCCTTAGCATTGGTCTTAAGCCTTAACGTAACTGAATTGGAAAATAGCCTAATCCTTGGCTTCATTCATTAAATTTATATATTAGATGCAAATCTTTCTATTGATTAATTTCGGAGTACAATTTTATTTAATAATTAAAATTTTGTCAAGATATTCATAAAATCTGTAATTTTAGCGGATGCTTCCATTGTTTGATCCATCATTTGACTTGAACTCTAAACCGTCTCAATGAATTTGAAGAGTACTTTGGGCTGAATTAATTTGGCGCTTCATCACAATTGTAACTAGAAATATGAGCACGGAAGATCCGCAATATATATATTTTTTTAAAAGCATGGAAAATCGTTTTTCTGATTAATACTTAAAAAATTAAAACATTAATGCCTATTCAAAATAATCAATAGTTTTATTCTTAGCATTTATGGGATATATTATTTTTTATAAAAATACACCAATATCAAGATGCGTCTGAAAGTTAACCTGAAACTCCGAAAAATAATTAGATTCAAAATTATTCCCCTAATACAAAGATTTGTTCATTGCTATATAAAATAAATATATATAATTCTTTTAAGTGGAATTTCTTTGAAAAATTAATCTGCATCTCTTAACTATTATGTAGGCGTTTTTAACAATTACATTTGAAAAAATAAATAAATACAACGTCAAAAGGCACCATCGGAGTGGAAAGGATTAAATAAAATCACAGTAGAAATAACATTACTCCATTTAAAATATTCAAAATTCCTTAATTAATAGAACAGTGTTCTTATATTTGAAATCTTAATAACAAAAATATATAATATTCATTAATATAACGTGCTGGAAAGGGATTAAAAAACTAAACCTGATAAATTCCTTCGTTATTATACGTAGTTTCCGATTTCATCTTTGATAACAAAACTACCTTCTATACTACGCATAGATAGATTTTTTCCCCATAATTATCTCTACATGAATATTTTTAAGCTGAAATTCATGCTTATGCCTCATAACAAAATGCATGACTTGTTTATTAGTAAAAACAATCATATGTATTTTTTAATATTAACATATTTAGGATTTAACTGAATAAGTTTTTATTTCGACTTTAAAATACAATCAGTATAGAATATGAGCCCGTAAAATAGCCAATGGATTAATGAAAATAGTCCATGGATCAGTATCACCCACAGATTACAATCCATAAAGTCCAATGTATAAAAGGTTTCTGCTTGAAAATCATCGGCATCAGCAAGAGGGTTTCCTTTGATCCCGGAATCCCATAAAATAAGGAAAAAAATCAAAACTATCTCTCTTTCCGATCTTTCACCTGACTACCGTTTCCAGCCTTGACCCTCTGAGAGACACCCTCCGTGACTCAGGGCCCTCGGAATGTGACATTCGTGGTGCAACAGGTGTCCGCCCGCATTCTCTGCAGAAGGATGCTCGCTCTACTAACTTCTTAGGAACTTCACTTCCTACAGCGATTATCGAGATGCCGGGAAAACACATTCCGTAAGGAGGCCGGACAGACAGTTTCCAAGAAACGATACAGAAAATGTGGGCTTCTAGGAATAAAAATGACTCCGAGAAAAGGAATTTTTCATATGTACAATTCCGAATCAAATATCTAGTCATGATCAAATATCTAATTTTAGGTAGGTTTCTTATAGTAAGGGGTTCCCAAATTTTTGAACTCAATCACCCAGTTTTTGAAAATCGAATCGAGGTACTCATTCCAACATTAAGAAGTGGTTACCGATTATCATTTCGGAACATTTTTTTCAGTAGCGAGAAGCACGTTTTCTTTCTGTGAGAGGTAGGGCTTTTATGGCCAAAATGAGTTTTTGTGAATAAAAAAAGATATTTATTCTTAATTATAATATATATCTACGAAATGATTACTTGATATTTATAAGTTTTTTAAGCAGAGTTGAATATTCATAATAGAAAGGGAATTCTAATTAGTCGATCGTCGGGATGCTAAATATTGCATAGATATGTAACTTTAAACGCATCCGCAGAATAATAGGTGATGCGACATATGTTTCTTATACAAAAATCCAATTCATTTATATATTCGTCATCCGCACATTGAAAAAAAATACTTGTTTTGATTCTTCGTTTCTTGTCATTCGACACGTGTCGCTTGTTTATATATTGCACTACTTTTTTTCCACGTGTTGCTATCATGTGACTTGATGAAAGTTATGGAGAAGTCAAGTTGTAGAGAAAAACACGTATGAAAAACACGAGTCTGCCTTGATCCACAAGACATTCATTCACCACCTGAATTTTAAACTCCTTTAAAATAAATAAACATAATAAATAAATATTAATTATAAATAAATAAATAAAAATCATATTACTCCCTGGGACACAACTACTCTCAAACACAGCCCTGTTATCTTGCGAAGATGAGAAGTATTGCTGTTCTGAAACTGGCATGGTCTATTTTGTAATGCGGGGTACAAATTTCAGTCGATGGATCATCCAGGTTAAGAGGATGGAAATGATATTGAGTGTTGAAATGTTCAATTCCTGTTCACTCCATTGCTATTGAAGACAGAGAAAAATATTCTTACGAAAATTAGCGTTTATTCATGAAAAGCACTTTTCAGGGAGTTACGGGTCTAAAAGTATTTTACAACCCTTATTTCCGAAATTGTTTTTAACGGAGGGTATGCAAATATCTAATTGAAAAGTCATCGGATGCCTACTCTATCACCTCTGTTTCATCATCAAAGCTACAACCTTGATATAATTACAGAAGGAAAGGTGAAAAGAGAGGTTGAATTCAAATAGAAATTAGCTTCCCCTTCTAACTAGCCTTCAGAAGGTGGGTATTTTTAAACTTGATGTTAGTGAAACTCCTTTAGTGTGTAGCGTCAGCCTTATCAGCTAGATAATAATCTTCGAGCCGAGGGGTCCCTTTTGCTCGAACGGTATATCGCTCGTCTACTGGTCCAAACGTCGCAGGTTCGTACCGCGACCTTCACTTGCTACATTGGTGACCTTGACAACGCAGCCTTCCGCAAAGTCGTGGCGCCATCTACCAGCCAACAAAGTCGTCGCTAACTCAACGCATCAAAAGCCGCCTCTTAAGCCGTTGCTAATTCGACGCACCAAATCGTTCGTTCGTCTCCCGTCCGACTCACTGGTAGGGGAGTACTGTAGCGTCAGCCTTATCAGCTAGATAATATCCTTCGAGCTGAAGGGTCCCTTTTGCTCGAACGGTATATCGCTCGGCTACTGGCTCAAACGTCGCAGGTTCGTGCCGCGACCTTCACTCGCTACAAGTGTGTAGTTTTGGCTCAGTTAGATTTGATTTATTTCTTTTCGTCTTTAAAAGAGCAGAAGTATTCTCCCATCAGCTTCATCATGCATTTAAGCAATAAAAGGCATTTTTTAGTACTTTCTAGTATACAAAGTAAAAAGTTTATAATTGTCAAAAAATTCAACTAGAATATTTTAATGAATTTCCGAATTCCAAATTTCCTTGGGTCCGAAAGATATTTTTTGGAATTATACCTGTATATGTGTCTGTGAGCGAAATAACTCAACATTGTTTTGAGCTAAACGAATGTAGATTTTTAAAACGGAATAACGAA
>JAOUZG010022895.1:0-16453 GCA_026289955.1 Argiope argentata
CTTACCATGGCCTAAAATAACATGAATACTGATGCTGCCCATAAAAATGTTTCCCTCTTGATACAGAATTGTCGATATCCTGAACAGATAGGTGTGGAATTGGAAAAATAGTCAATCCAAGACAGAAAGACCTTTTTCTTTTATCACAATGATATGACATCAAAGAAAAAGCACTCAATTTGCTTGTCAATAACAAATGTAGTTTAATTCCGTATCTTGAAGAATTCTTTCAAAGAAAGTTACATTTGAAAATATATTTACTGGCACTTATTTGCATGTTAGAATCAGAATTCTCAAACTCTAGAAAAGTGGGATGTTATAAGCAACTTCATATTTAACAATCTTCAAATTATAAAAACGGGATATTTCCTGTTCAGCAAAGAGTTTATACAGTGAGGGAAATTGCAGGAATCTCATTTCATGTCTCCAGGTATTTTTAACTGAATCTAAAGTTTTAAGAAGCTAATAAGTGTCCGAAAAACTTCAGAGCTTTATTTTATTAAGAAATCAACATTTACAAAAAGACTGGTGGTTGAATTCGATGTTAATGTTTTTTTCTTTCTCTTTTTCATTACCGGAAACAGTTTCTCATATCTTGGATCTCTTTTTTTTTTTTTTTTTTGATTTCTCATTACCAAACAATACATTTCGATCATTATCCTTTCATTCATTTTGTGTCACTTTCTCCAAAAGCATTTTACGGAATTTCATTTCGCGATTGTTCCCCTTTTCCTTTTCACTTGTACTTCTGGATTAGTTACGATACAACCACTAGACGTTATATTCATTGGAGCTCATTGTAACTGCTATTTGAGTATGGAACTTTTAGAATAATGGCTATGCCGCGTCATGTAATTTAATAGGCTGCTGAAATAGCTCATCGAAGAATCTTTAGTTTTTTTCGATCACAAACATTCAGGAAAGTTCGTTCACTTTCAGTTTCATTAATTTAAGAGTTTGGCAGGGATTTTGAAGATAACATCATAGATTTAAAAAAATAACAAAACATTGAATAAATCTACAATTTTCTTCTGTAAATTATTTTAAAATTCAAAACTCTTTTAGAACATAGTAATGCATGATACATCATTTTCAATATGAATATAAAAGTACCAGAGGCTCAAGCGTGGTAGTCCCTTTAGACCGGTTATTTCTGCTCACTTTGTCTCCAGTTTTATAGAAAATTATAATTTATGTCAAATTATCAACCCTTCTGATGGTCTCGATGGAGTCATCTCAAGTTAGCAAGCAAAAGGGTTTGTCTTGCTACCTGAAAAAATTATCTCTTGAAAGAATGAATAGCGCCCCCAAGGATGCTGTTCATATGTACGCGGATGACAGTAATCTTGATAAGCAGGATCTAGAAATTAATATCAAGATTTCTGCTCGGTAAGCGAGCTTATTGCGCTTTTAGAAAATCTGAACTCTATGTTGTTATCGCAGTTGAAAGATCTGGATCTTTACGGACAGCAAAAGTGCTGGCCAGCACTTGGCCTAGCGATGCTGACTGTTAATTGCGATGCCGTTGGTATAAGGAAACATCATGCCACCATACATGAGTTGCTTTGCTAATGGCCAGCTGCCTCCAACACTGAAATTTGAGGTTGCAAATTTCAAGTTCTGCTTGTTTGCTGTTAAATTAGCTTCAAATGTGTCTCGACTTGAGAATCTAAACAGAATAAGACATATGGTTTCACTTTATCTTGAAACCTTCTTCTGAAATCGCTGGAGCTGAAAGAAAAAAATCGTTAATCATTGAAAAGAGAAGACTAATAAAGATGACTTATTGAATGTTTAAAAAAGCAACTTATTTTAAACATTCAACCAATATATTAATATTTAATTTTTTAAAAAAAATGTTACAGTACATTAAGGCATAAATATTAAATGATTATACTGCAACTAAAACATTTCCCTTACAAAACATCAATTCACTGATTTACAGGCTCGCATGCTATCCGTAAAATTGGACATAGGTGATAGTAGAATAGTTTAAAACGATGTGCTGAGTGGATCGTTAGAATTAGAGCCTATACATTTGACAAAATTTTGAATTTGGATAGAGAGTGCTCATTCTAAGAAGAGTTCTCAAAATTTTTATATTCGAAATTTTAAATTTCCTTCGATAACCTTTAAGCATATAGCTACACAAACATTCTTACATCACTATCAATCAAAAAAATTATACCAATTTCATTTCCACGTGTGTGTTTTTTTATTTTAATAATTGCTTACATGTTTCAAGTATATTTTTTACCACAATTTCCTTCCCTACTTTAATTATTCATTTTATACTCACGTGCTCTAGGCCATTTAATAAATATTTGTATCTGTTGATACAAACGTAAATAGGTTCGATTCTTAAAATAGACAAAATCTGAAACATTATTATGATACGACAGATTAAATGATGGCGTGATTTTTTCAAGGAGTTAGTACGAACTCTTATTCTAAGAGCAGACACCTGGATTAAGATATTTCGTTAGTTAGTAGTTCTATTTCGGTACTTGGTCCCATTTCAAAGTAACAAAAGATTATTTATTGTCGAATTTGATAACATAGAAATTACTGTAATCGAACTAAATATTTTAATAAACCTTTCTGTGATTGTAAATCGTTCTGGTAATGATGACTACTTTGAAAACGATAACAATACTAATTATGCAAATTGATCACATTTTGAAAAAAAATCATTAGAATTTTATCCTTCTGCTTGATCTCAAATAAATACATTGAATGCAAAATTGGAAGTGCTGGGTAAATATGATTTAATGCATAGATTCAGTATCTGAATTGCATAATATCTGTATCAAATTTGGAGCTAAACTTTAAGGAATTGGCTATCCGTCTTAGGACGCTTTGTGTATAAAAGAATTCAAAAATGTAGCAACATATATAAATGAAATTTGTTTCCTCCATTTATTATCTAAAAGTATATCCATATCGAATTTGAAATGAATTTTTCAAATATTTGACCATCTATTGATCTACATTTACATGCATAAAAACGCGGTAACTCGAAAATTTAATGACTAAAAGTATATATTATCTTTTTACTTCTGTTTACTTCTTTTTAGTTCTGTTTTTACTTCTGAAGTTTTACTTCTGTTACGATTCAAATCAGTCATAATTAATGAACTTTAAATATATACAGTGGGTCTCAAAATTGAGTATGCACCAAGCACTCTTCTTTAAAAGAAGCAAAAATGTACTTGAACAAAAATGTAATAAAATTTATACTTAATATTTACAGAAATGTTAAAATATGCATTAATATATTGGATTAAAATACTAAACAAATCTTCAAATTACTTTCATTACAACATTTTCTTGTTGTTAATGCAATATATTTAAAATCACAAAAATTGAGTGCACGTCTAAAGAATTTGTCTGTTAATCGCCATTTTTGGTTGAAATATTTCTTTGAAGTATCTTGCAGTTGAACTCAAATTATATAAATGCGATATTTCGCAAATGTAATGTTTTTCAGGAGATAAACCCTTTTAAAGTATCTAAGGGAGAAATTTCTAAAAAAGTGCGTTATTTATCATCAATAAGAAGAAAGATGGCTAATCTCTTCAAAAAATTATTTTATTGATTGCAAAAAATGAAGTTTTTGTCTGAAAGTTTCAACAGAAGTATTTTACAACTGTGCATATGGTCAATATTCGAGGATGAGAAAGCATAGAAATTTTGAGCGTTACTTTAAAGAGAAAGAATACGCCCAGGAAACCAAAATTCGAAGTACATGAATGTTTACATGCAATTATGAACAGTGATTCTTAATAATTAGGTAAAATCCATCTTTTATATACTAGGTACAATTTTGCAATTATCCAAAGTTAATTTATGACATGACTAGATAAACCAATTTTCTATCAAATTTAACTCAGACGATTTTGCATTATGCTTACATTTGTCTTGTATTTATTCATTCCATCCATGTATCCCATTTGGAAAGAGTTCAATTTGCTTCCTTGTTTTAGTATCTAAAATGTATATCTGTAACAAATTTGAAATGAATTTTTTAAATATTTAATATTATTTATATAAGATATCAAAGCAATACAAGTTTAATTTGAAAAGTTAGACTGGCAAAACGAAAACTTGCCAAAGGTAGCTATTCTCCACTTCTCTAGAAAATGCAGGGTATTATAATAATTAGCAAACAAATAAAAGGCAACTCAACATACTCACATTTGCCTTTTTTTTATCCATCTTAATCCATTTGAAAGGTTTCTATTCTTTTAAACTCGCATTCCTATCAGAGATAAAAGTCAATTGCCAATTCTCAGAGCCAATGTAAGCTCTAAACTTTTGCAACAGCAACATATCAAAGAATAAAAGTACGCAACATTCTTTCGTATTAATTTTTTCTTCCATTTATCTATCCAACTTGAAAACAGGAAACCCTGAAAGAAATATTCCATTCCCGTAAGTACATTGCAGAATGCAGTGGAATTTGTATAATTAGATTCTCATAATAAAAATTCAAATTCAGAAAACTGGTTTCTAAAAATGCAAACATCATGAGAAAAGATGAAAAGAGTACTAATCTCAAAATAAAAGAAACTGGTCCCATAAATGGAAAGGGTTAAAAAAATTCTAAAATAAAACCATCAATAAACGCTTATTTTAAATATCTATACATTTTAGTAAATAATCTATAATAATTTAATAAATTTTTGTAATTTTAAAAATAATTTCCACAAATCATCAAATAATGGCATTAAAAATAACTCCAACAACTGCAGAGTATGATTTCAAAATAAGCAGTAAAATTAATGTGTAACGTATTATTCTAAAAACTATTTTCATGTTTTAAAATCTTTACAACCAAACAGTGAGAAAACAGTGGGCGAATTAAGAAAAAAATTGATTGTAAAAAAATAGAATATAAAATAGGTGTAGAACAGGACTAGATTCGATGCTTCCACGTACCATCATTGACTGGATGATAATTAGACACGAAGAAAATATAAGCGGTTTGCATTCCAAGACATAGTGAAGAAGACTTTAAGAATATTGGTTAAAGACACTTCTTCCTGAAGCAATAATGCCGTAGGGAAGGCAACCAATAATAATACATAAAGCATAAAAAGATATTAATTTGAAAAGAAACCAATGTATCTATTCCAAACAACTGCAGATCTGAATAAAAAGACCGTCTACAAAAGTGAAGATTAATATTCTTTTATATATGTATAGATAATGGAATCATTCCTCTTATAGTACTCGGTATCATTGATGGTTTTTTGAGGCCGTCTTCCAATAAATTCCATAGTGCACGTATAACATGAAAAGCTTCAATTATCAATGTAACTCAACTATGAACACCCATTTCCAACTCCAAAGAAGAAGGTTCGATCTAAACTAAGAAAATGTTTCAGCATTGCATCTTCGTAATTGTAAAAGATTCATTGGTAGCCGATAAATTAAAACTAGGAACAACAGTTGAACGCATTTAACACTGCAATAGATTAGAGCAAAATTTGCATAGTTCAGAGAAGAACTTGTTTAATAATTTACGCGTTAATATATAATTACAATACTATTGGAAAATCTTTAAAAAAAGAGTAGATGAAAATTATTATTGCTGACTTTTAAGCTGAGGTTAAGCTGTTAACTACAAAAATAGAATGTTTAGAAATTTTTAAAAAATATATCATCTTCAATTTATTTAAACTTATTCGATTGCTCCCGACAAATAGTACTTTTACTAATGTTACAAAAACATTCGAGAAATATAAGAAAAAGTGTATTGAAAATCAAAATATACTAGAGAATATAGCTAGCCAACAGAAAGAAAATGAAGTATTCATATATTGTTTAATTATTTAATAAATGTTTAACATAGCAATTTCTCAACTGCCTTACCAAAGAACCCGAGAGAGAAATCTATTTTAATAGTACAATAAACAGAATGACTTGCCGTGGTAAATTTTACTCCTTTTTCACTTTGTGACTGATAGCCAAATGGAATTCGTCGCATCTCCATTGTGTAGGTTGATCCAAATAACTTGGTGTAGCAAGAGAAGGACCGGTGCTCGTTCTTCAGGATCTAGTAAAAGCAGTGATTTACATTATTTGATAGTGATTCACTGCCAGCTCTCTTTGACCATTCCTTCAAATATCTTGAATCTTGTTATCAAGTCAGATCTAGGGAGAAAAGAATATTTGGATTTATAATGATCAAATACCAGTGTAACATAAACATATCCAAAGAATTTTTCACTAATTATATCTACTTTTGTAACACACCCTAGAAGTTTAATCCGATTCATTAATTTATAAGAAAAAGAGATTCTTTGAATTTCAGTCAATAAATAAACTTCATTTCATAACATTAGTTCAATTTTCCATAATTTTTTTTAATTTAGCAGGAAAATATTTTTCTAATCACAATAAACCAATTACTGAGGCTACATTCCAAATTTTTATTTTCAGAAAACAAAACATTCTACCCAACATAAAATGATTTTAAAAGGGAAACGTGGAAGCTAAAAGTAATTCACAGTTTCAGAATTGAATCTCTTTTTCCACACTTATGAATATTTAGTAACTTACCTTGTCTTAAAATAACAAGAATGTTGATGCTGCCCATAAGAAATGTTTTCCTCTTGATACAGAATTGTCGATATCCGGAGCAGACAGATGTGGAATTTGGAAAATAGCCGATTCATGGACAGTCCATTTTTTTTTACCACAAAGAAATGACATCAAGGAGATAGCACTAAATTAACTGCTTTGACAACAAATGTAGAGGAATTCCATATCCTGAAGAATTTTCTCAAAGAAAATTACAATTGAAAAAATATTTTGCTGGGGCTTATGGGCATGTTGGAATCAGAATTCGCAAAGATTATGTATACTAAAATTCTAGAAAAGAGGAATGTTGTAAGCAACTGCATGTAAAATAATCTTCAAATTAAAAAAGTGGATATTTCCTATAAAGCAAATAGTTAACGATGAGGGAATTTGCCGAATCCCATTCCACGTCTCCAGGTATCCAAGTAAATCAAAAGCTTTAATAAACTAATAAGTGTTCTAAAAAACTTAGAGTTTAATAATATTAAATATTCAACATTTACGAAACCACTGCAGATTGAATGTCTATATTAATGTGATGAAATATGGGGGGTGTCCTCTCTTTCATTACTTGAAAAGTTCCTCAGATTTTGATCTTATTTTTGATTTCTCATTACCAAACAATTCATTTCGATCATTACACTTTCATTCATTCATTTTGTGTCAGGTTCTCCAAAAATATTTAACACAATTCCATTTAGCAATTGATCCGCTCTCTCTTTTCACTTGCATTTCTGGAGGAAACAATACAACTATCAGATGTTATGTTCATCAGATGTTTTCTCACCTTCCCAAGTCCTGCTTCGCTGCCTCATCGTTGCGGGACGGTCACCCAGGACGGGGAGGGTGATGTACGTCGGGAGTGTATTCTCATTGTAGAGCTATCCAAGACTAGAAGTTCACTCTATTATGTCCAGCTAAAGCTTAGAAGGCAATTCGAGGAAACGTCAGACTCTATCCCTTGTGGTTCCTCATACCCATGGCCATTAATCACTCGCATCAAGATGGTTGCCATACAGCATCGTCCGCCGCGTTGGATAATCAGGGATGCGAACGGGTATTAGGCAGAGGATCCTGTTTGACAAGTAAATTAGTCTCCTCCTTGTCGAAGGACGAGAAAACTGTATTCTACAGTTCAACATTAATGGTTTGTGTACGACTGCCACAAAGCTCAAACTTGATCAAATTCTTGATCTTGCTGACAGGCTTCAGGTGGCGATTATTGCACTTCAGGAGACTAAATTAAATACTAGACATTAGCTTAGAATTAAGGAGTATAATATTGTTAGACGAGATAGGCCGCCTACTGGTGGTGGCCTTATGTTTTTAATCAGAGACGTGTATTATCAAAATATGCCAGGCATTGCTGCGCCACACTCTAACCTGGAAGGTCTAGGCATTGAAATTCTCCTGAAAAACCTAAGATTAATATCCAACTTGTACCACCCATCAAATAATGAGAAACTTGAATTATATGCCCTGGAGGGTATATTTAAAGAGTCAACAATCCTTCTGGGTGATTTAAACGCTAAACACGATCTTTGGGGATGTGCTTCAACAAATAACAGAGGACAGGATTTGGAGAATCTGTTACATGATTGCAAAAATGTCTGAACTGTACAGACTCCATCCAATCATTCATGATATGCCACATATCAACCCATGTGAGTATGAATGCAGAGCTTCGGGCTGAACCACACACCCCTCCAAACATCTCCATGCCCATCAAATTTCGTTGAAAGACGGTGGGTCTCAGAATTTTGGACTTGGAATATATACGGATGGGTCAAAATCTTCAACAGAAGTCGGGGAGGCATTTTGTGTCATGCAGGATGCAGTCACTATACCAGTGACCAACCAGCCTATTGAAAGAAAGTCACTATTTATGTCTACAATAAAGCAAGTATACAATTCTCAAGTTCTTCAAAATCCAATAGCCAGTTAGCAAGAGATACCTTCTCCCTTCTTGAAAATCCTCATATTAAAATTTTATGGATCAAGGCACACGTAGGCTATGACGGGAATGAAGCGGCGGTCAAACTAGCCAAAACAGCGGCTAGTGCGAATGAAGATCGGAATTTAATGAAGCTTCCAAGATCTCATCTGAAGAACATCCTCCAAACAGATATGATGACAAGATGGCAAAAGGAATGGGAAGAAGGCGAAACAGGTCGTTCCATATACAACATAATACCAAAAGTTTCTCTCTATGCTGCCAACTGGGACAGAGCGAATGTCCTTTTCTTCACTGGACACGGCCCATTCCCGACATACTTATACAGATTCCATCTAGTCAACTCTCCTTACTGCAGTTGTGGGGAAATAGGATCTCCAATTCACTATGCCACAGAATGCCTACTCTCTCTTATGGCACATGAGATAGCCAGAAAGAAGTCTCAAAGAAGAATGGTACAGGAAAGTTGCATCAAATACCCTTTCACGCAGCAAATCAACTCCATAGCAAACCATATTAATAAATATCAAGACCTCTTCTAGACCTACAATAGTTGAGACAAAAATTCCCCTTGTGGTAATCAACCAAAATTATAACTTAAAAAGTCCCGCAAAAGTGTAGATCTCATGATGCAGATCTCAAAGATGCAGATTTCCCCCACTTTTCTTCTTTTTTTCTCCAATTTTGTGCTCATCCAACTGGTCAGATAACTTAGCGTTATAGGCACCGGGGGCACAGGATGGCGTTATCTTATGTTAAATGAAAGCTTTCCATTTCCTAGGTAATGGAACTTATACATATAGATTCCATAGCTATAACGTTACTGATGCTTTGGACTTAACTATTATCAGTCCTGAACTTTTCTCCTTTGGGTCCTAGACTCTGTCGGTAGTGACCACCTCCACGCAATGATTGAACTGGATTTAGACATTGGACAATACAGAAACAATTGCTACTTTTGGAATTAGAAAGCTGACCAGATGTTGTTTGAAAGGCTTTTATCTTATCAGCTCTTGAGGAGTCCTCCCTCGGAAGATTCATAGAAGGAGTGGTTTTTCTTTAGACACTCTGTTCTATGGGAGGCTAAAGATGTCATCCCACCAGGTAAAAATGGGAGGAAAAGAAACTCATACAGTTGTTTGAGATTTTTAATAAATTATTGAGTCAGAGAGAACAACTTCTGAGGAACCATGTTTTAAATAATACGGATATCAGGATTGAACTGAATAGATTGAATGCAGAAATCAAGCGAGAGTATAGCTTCATAAAGAGAAATAATTGGCAAGATATGTGCAAAGATTTGGACTACAAAACGCCTAACACTCGACTTTGGAAACTTGCAAAAACTCTAGACAGGTTGCAGACTCGGGAGAACGCGAATGCTATTATTGATCACGATGGCTCTCCTACCATAAACGACCAAGAAGCTGCTGAGGTTTTAGGCAAATTTTATGCAGAGAAAGTAAACTAGATTTTAACCGAGAGGATAAAGAGACTTGAAGACTGAAACTTGGGCAAGAAACTTGGTTAGATTCTGCCAAAATATGGCAGCAGAAAATCAGCTGTTTAATGATCCCATTACTTCCTCGGAACTTGAGTTTTCTATTCGTCAAATAAATGTTAGGAAATCTCCCGGACCAGATGACATCCATGGAAATTTCTTGGTTAGTCTTGGAGATGGAGCCAAAGAGAGATTATTACACAATTTTAATCTTTCATGGAAAGGGGGTAGGCTTCCTAGACAGTGGAAATCAGCTATTATTCCTATGCGTAAACCAAATAAAGAAGCTCGAAATATGGAAAGTTATCGTCCAGTTACTCTCACCTGAAAACTTCTGGAGCAAATTATTTCGAGAAGAATTGTTCACCATCTTTTGAGTCACGGCTTACTGCCTCCTGAGCAGTATGGCTTCCGTAGAGGACATAGTACTATTGGCCAAATTATTTACTTTAACCAGCGAGTAAGGATGCCCATGACATGAGACCTACTAAGTACACTTTAGCTGTAATTCTCGATCTATCGAAGGCTTTTGATAAAGTTTGGAAAAATAAACTCCTGGATAAGTATTACAATGATTTTGATATCATAGGTCATGCCTTCACTTAGATTTCTGATTTTATGAATAATATATCTTTTCGGGTTAAATATCAGAGCAGCCTCACATGAATTTATAGGTATTATCAGGGCATTCCCCAGGGATCAGCTTTGAGCCCCAACCTTTTTTCAATTTTTATTGCTGGAAGAGAAAATGGCTTCATCAAGTCAAATGGGCATCTTTGCGGATGACTTTGTGGCATGGAATCATGATATGGATATTGCTAGACTTGAAAATTCACTCAATAAGGCTTTGGGAAGGATTCAGTTCTTAGCAGAGAAGCAGAAATTTTTATTTAACATTATTAAATCACAAAGTTGTCTTTTTACCACTAATAGACATTTATTTAATTTTAAACCAATGATATATTTGAGAGGACAATTGCTGGGATCCACAAAGACTCCTACTTATTTAGGTTTTGTTTTGGACACTGAGATTAATTGTGGTAAACACGTAAACAATCTCTCTAAAAAATGAAGAAAGTCTTAAAATATATTCCTGGCAGGGATTGGGGCGCTGATGCCAAAACTCTTAGAATCACTTACATAACTCTTATTTGTCCAGTACTTGAATATGGCTGACCAGATTTATCTGATTGCTTCTGCTACAAACCTAAAAGAGTTGGAGCGTGTCCAACTAAGTGCAGCCAGAACCATCACTGGACCTAGGCATTCCTGTCCTAATGATATAGTTCTTTATGAGGCTGACCTCTAGCCCCTGTCTCTGAGAAGGGAAGCAAATTTACCAAAACATATTGCTAAACTCAAGAACTTTGTGTCTTATAACAGAACATCGAACTTTTTATTAAATTGGATGGATAATAAGAGATTGAATAGGGATAGCCCTCTTGGTTTTATGAATAAGTGGGGATTAAAAGACATAGGGGTAGAGCCCTGTAGCACTTTTAACTTTTTGACTCCCTCTTCATCTCTTAGTAATATGGCTTTTAACGAAATTTTGAACCTGATTTTTACCCAACAAAATGAGCTTCCTGATCTGTTGCATCAACTGGCACTTGAAGTCATTGACAATATGCTACCAAAGGCTATTATATACACCGATGGAAGCAAATCCGATTCGGGAAGAACGGGTAGCGGCGATTTTATGAAAATTAAAAACAAATCCTTTGAAAATAGATTTAGAAACCCTGACTTTAGTTCAGTTTTTCGCTCGGAACTCATTGCCATAAATGAAGCCCTGGAGATCACCCTGGACTCTGGTGTCAGTGATGTTTGGATCTTGACTGAAAGCAGAAGTTCCATTCAATACTTGAGGGATTGGCCATGCATTTATGATAAATTGGTGCAAGGTATTATAGTCAAATTGGCTATATTGGTAGGTTCTGTGTGCTTGCAATGAATTCCCTCTCATGTTGGTATCCATGGCAATGATGTCGCCGATCGACTTGCCATGGAAGGTAGTAAACTCTCTACTCCTCCATCATCTGTTTCAAAAGTCCCAGAGATTCATTCCAAGTTTACTGACAAAGTAAAATCAATTTGGAGGATTCCTCCTGAAAACGATTGGTACACCTCTGAGCGCCCTGGTTTATCTTTGCAGAACATCCGCGCAAGACTTGCCCAATCTGCCTTAGCTAGGCTAAGGTCTGGCCACATTAGAAGTCTGGTTTTCGACAGTCTTAACAGGACCTTTTCTACTTGCCCTTGTTTGGCTATTGCCTCTCCCTCTCATATTATTTCTTGCATAGGTGCCCCTGTGAGGCTACTGTCGGATGAAAGCGAGATTTTTCTTGACCTTTTGGTGCGACACGATCTTTTAGACTTGGTCTAGGTGTCTAGACCAAGGGGATCAGCAACATCAACAGATGTTATGTTCATTGGAGCTCATTTTCGTTGCTATTTGAGTTTATTATTGCTATTGGGGATTTTTAGAATAACCATGCTGCGTCATGTAAGTTAATAGACTATGGAAATAGCTCAGCGAAGAATCTTTAGTTCTTTTTTTTTATCACAAACATTGAGAAAAGTTTTTTGTCTCTAAGATTTTCATTAATTAAGAAGATGGCAAGGAATTTGAAGATAGCAGATTTTAAAAAATAACAGAACGTTAAATAAATCTTCATTTTTCTTCTGTAAATTATTTTAAAATTCGGAACACATTAAAGCATCATTCAGTATTACTAATATGAACATAAAAGTACCAGAGGCTCAAGCGTGGTAGTTCCTTTGGACAGGTTGTTACTGCCCACTTTATCGCCAGTTCTATAAAACATCAAAATTTATGTCCCATTAGCAACCCTTCTGAAGGTCACGATGAGGTTTTCTTTCATGTTAATTTTTCTCAGGTTAACAAGCAAATGGATTGTCCGTGCTACCCGAAGCAATTAGTTCTTGAAAGAATCGATAGCGCTCCCAAGGACTCTGTTCATATGTACACGGACGGCAGTAAACTTGACAATGACAGTTCTGGTAGTGGCATTTACATTCGATTTCAGGATCAAGAAATTAAAATCCAGAATTCTGCTCGGTATTTCGGATAGAACTTATAGCAATTCCAGAAGGTCTGAACTCCACATTGATACCGTAGTTAAAAGATATCTGGATCTTTACGGACAGTAGAAGCGCTGTCCACCACTGTCGACTAGCATAATGCAAGGGACAGTACTAGTGCAAAGATTCTCCAGGGCCTAAAACACCTTTCCCTTACTCGTCGGATTCGCTTTTAGTGAATTTCGTCTCGCAGCGACGTTGTTGAAAATGAAATTGCTGACATTTTTGCTCGATTTGGTGCTGGGGAGACCACTACGACTGCCGGTTTTCTTACATGGAGTTTTTTTTCTAAACAAAAATCTACGAATAAGGTAATTTGGATGATCTCGCCAATGCACCTATGGCATCATAGTAAGCATCTTGGTAGTTCCCTGGTTCGGGGCAGCAGTAGATGAGATCAAACTGCTCTTACCCGTTTCCTTAGTGGCCATCTATTATCAATGACTTTTGTCGGAGGAGCTAAACAGTTCGAAATCTGTACTAAATGTTCTCCAGCACAGGCCTCTCCTGGCCACATTTTATCTTGTCTGGGACTTACCAGGCAAGACCTGGTTCATGATTTCCTTTTGGTACTGGACTTTCTCAGGGCGAATAAATTCATGAACGTTATCTAGCTCCGCTGGTCAGGGGATAAGAAACATTAACATAAAAGTAAAATCACAAGATTTTGGAATCTTTAGCTACTAAATTTAAATTTAATGGAAGTTTTTCTTAAATTAACGAAAATTAACACTACTTTGATTATTCAATTTTTAGAAAACAGGCAAAATAAATGAAAAAGAATAGTCAAATTATCAGATAAAAGAATATTTTTCGTTAGGAATAATTCGCGTAAACTTAAAACTCGATTCAGTATTGCCCAAAGTAAATCTATTTAGCAGATCAAATATTGATCAAATTAACTGCTATTTGAAAATTGAAAAATTTTAACTTCTCTACCACTTCTCATAGTTGTCCGAGCTAATTTTGATAATAAAAATTGAATGACGAATTATTTGTTCCACATACTACATGCGTGTTACAGTTGGTTACATATTTCAATTCAGACTAGGTCAAATTTTCCTCAAAAAATTGATACATTCAGAGTTTAAAGAATATCTTGATTTTGATTGAGTTCCTCTCATTAGATGAAACAAAATGAAATGAAATTTGATGCAAATTTTCGGTACATGTTTAAACATCGATGTATTATTTACACGAAGAGGGCGTATTAAATACCTATCGTTTACAGATATTTCTAAGCAAGCAAGTATCAAAAGTTGGGCCTCCAAGTATGTTCAGTTACTCCAATCTAATATAATAGTCATTATAATTAAATGCATTAAACATTCTATCTCATCAACACACAATCTAAGTGCACATTCCTCTCATGTTTGAAAGATATCTAGAATTGAATTAATTCAAACTTTTTATGAATGTGATCTTACCTCGCCATAAAATAGGTACTGTTAACAGTAAAAACAGAAGTTAACAGTAAAAACAGAAATCGGGAAGAGCGGAGCCTGTTCAATTTTTCTTTTAAATAGGGTATAAAATGTAATGAAATTACTACTATGTAAATCATTTTAGATCATTTTGAGAATATAATTCAGAAAATATACTTTCATGAGCCAAAGGAATTATTGAAGCCTCAAATTTTGAAAACGGATTTAAAATTAAATTATGAAAGCCAATCTCTGATTGCAAATTTTGAGTTTCAGGAAACCTGAATTGAATCCCGATTTCTTCCTAATAAGATGCTATTTTTTTAAACTATCGAATAAATGCTATGATAGAAAATGACTCAAGTTTTCGAAAATTCTGTTCACAATTGTTGAACGATGCGGCTGTCAATACTTAACAGCAGCTCAGAGTTCAGTCTACTTTGCAGACCATCTAGGATTCCCCCCGCTAACCCCCAATACTGATAGAATAATCAGATATCAATTACAGATTATTCCATGGTTACCGATGTGTTGACTACTATATTGAAATGTGTTCAAACAATGTTACATGAAATGTCTTAAGCGTTATAATGCTAATTGAAGTCACCAATTTTTCAACCTAGTATTTCATTTTTAAAGCTTTTGATCGGAAAATTAGCAAATGTATAAATTTTTGATTGCCTTATTAAAAGAAAATATATATATATTTGATTGGCTACTTACTAGTCTGACCTCTGATTAACTACAAAATTGCCAACTGGTGAAAATAGGTATCCTTGATTTGTCCCAAATTTATTTCACAAATAAAAGAAGATATCTATTATTCCTTTCAGATAAAAAGGAAGAGTTCACTCTCGAGTGTTTTACTATTCAAAATTACTTTACCTCTGGAATCATGCAAAGTATTTATACCAATGTATGAACCTTCCCATGTTTAAGTATTCTAATACTTCAGAGATGACAAAAACAATATTCTACAGATATTATCTAGTTAATGATTAATTAATGTTAACTTCATACAAATATGCATCTCAAAGTATAACGCGAAGCCTATGAGAAATTATGTCTCATGTTATTTATATTTAATGAACCTTTTGGATTAATTTATGGAAAAATAAAATGCATGCGACATTAATGCCAAAAATATTTTAAGAGCGTTAAAATCATCATAGCTTCGATTCCTTTTCAACAAAATGTCCATATAATAAACCTTGACCGTACATCTTCCAATTTATCAGCCCTAAAAATAATTTAGTGTATCAGGGCAATGTAGTTAAAAATTTAATTTAACACAGCGTAATATACTTGTGAAACAGAATTTGTGTGATAACCTAAAGCTGGAATCTAGTATTTTCGAAACAATCATGATCTTATTATCTAGATCCTTTTTCTGATGCGTTAGGGAAACAAATCGTTTTTAATAAGAGGCACACATCTCTAACGAACTCGATGGAACTTACACTATCGCCTTCTATTGATTGAGGCAACAAGAGCAGTTTGTAACGCTGATTATGCAACACTGGCAAATGGTACAATGGCACAATATGATCAACTAAGGAGTATTACGTCTAGGTCCCACTTTCAATGGAAGTGCCCATTATGTGATAATCATTGTAACAAATACTTTCAAGCAATTCTGATTTTCAAACTCTCACATCTGGAGAGATTTTCAAACTCTCACAGTTTATAGAACCAAATTTACTCCAAAAATTCATTACCCAAACTTTCCCTTCACAAAATTCACGTTGATACAATTTCACAAAATGCACAATATTCCTTGGACACATTCATTACCAACCCACTTCGACACGGCCCACAATATTCAACACATTCATTCCCGCACACGAACCAACAATCTTCAACACATTCATTTCCCGCACA
>JAOUZG010022895.1:16463-27113 GCA_026289955.1 Argiope argentata
CGGCCCACAATCTTCAACACATTCATTTCCCGCACACGGCCCACAATATTCAATGCATTCATTTAACGCACACGACGCACTATATTCAATACCATTTCTCGCACACTCTGACAAGATCTACAATATTTTCTGGACGCATTCATTACCCACACACTTCGAAACGACGCACTATATTCAATACATTCATTTCCCGCACACGATGCACTATATTCAATACATCACACGACGCACTATATTCAATACATTCATTTCCCGCACACGACGCACAGTATTCAATACATTCTTAACCCTCACACTCCTTCACGACCTACAATACTTCCTAGACACATTCATTACCCACACTCCGACAAAGCCTCAACGTACCCTCGCCCCAAGCATTACCCATACTCCGTTACGATCCTCAGCATTCCCTCACCACAGGCGTTACTCACACTCCGACACGGTACTCAGCATTCCCTCGCCACCTGTATTACTTACATTTCGCAACAATCCACAGTATTTCCGACAATAATAGAAGAATTATTCAACAAATTTTTATCTAACGATTAGAAGAACATTTCTCTTAATCTCAAAATGCCAATAAACATTTCCCAATTTTTCAAAGCACCCGACATTCATCCACCACGTCTTTCATATCTCTACATGTTACCACAGCAATACTCAGCAATAATTACACGGCTGGATTTATCACTATCCCGAAGAATCTTTTCTCAACTGACCCATGATCCACATTCCTTAAACTACATTTCAAATGAATGAAATTTCATGAAAATGACGCAAATAGCACGGTTTACAAAGAATTATAAAAGTATTTATTACCAAATTTGGGATTATAATTATATTTCTAAGATGAAATTTACTCAAATAATCCTTCTCATCGAACACTAGCCGCTGTCCTCTTACCCCCGATGGCCCGCCTTGCGTTTCTCACCCACGACAACCGCCAGTACTTTAAACGCTGCTTCTCTTTGCTTCTTGGTCAAGGGACATGCAATTGTGTGCAAATTGACCCTAACAAGTATCCTTAAATCTGTTTCAAATACACCTGTAGCGTGCAATATACACTTTCGATCAAAGTAGGAGGAGCTATTGTTAGACGTTTTAAGGAATTCGTAATATTTAATTGTTTCTAGTTTTCTTGAAAAAAAATATTTTTAATCTACACAAGAACTGGGAGTGCTGGAAAAAGAATTCATCCCCCTTTCACCAAGGAACAGTTTTAGACCTGAAATACACTGAAAAACGTGAACTCATTTACAGTCATACATTTTATTTAACGAATGTCAGATATTTGCATCTAATTCGTCAAATAAAGGTAAAGATATGAATAACAAGGCAAATTTTATGTATTTAGCATATTAATAAAATTTGTTTATTGTATATTAGTCTAAAACATCTAATCAGAGTAGGGAAAATGAAATTTTGTCAATATTTTATTTATTTACAGGCGAATTAATGATGAAATTTTAAATATGAATTCACAGAAAAATTATAGAATTATAAAATTTGCAGAAATTACTTGCCAATTACTCAATTTATTAAAGAAATTCAAATTGTTAAAAATTTAGAATATCCACTTCTAAAATTGCACTATATAACAAACTCAATCTTTTAATGGTCAAGATAATAATATACACTTAAAAATATTTTATTAAATATATTTATTGACATTCTAATTTTGTAAGTTAACTCATTCAAAGATGAACTCCAACCTACTAAATGGAAAATTGGAAAATGATCTATTTAAGGGATTTCAGTAATTCAAGGAAATATTTTCCTATCAGCCCTTTAGGATTCCAAAAATAAAGGAACACCAAACCACCAAGTTCCATACATTTGTATAAATACTAAGTTATTTGCATAAAAATGTTTTAAGAAATCACCTAAGAAAATATCCCACAAAGGCAACTTAATTATAACTCATGGTTACACAAGCGATAAAAAATCAATTTATAAAGGTTTTACAAATGAATGCCACATCTCCCAAAAAGAAAATTAGTCTTTCTTCCCATCTTAAAAGAATAGTGACGGATATTTCTGGCCATGAAACATTTCATTTTTGATAAATCGATTGCTACCCGGATACTTAATCCTCTTATTTCCTATAACTTTTTATGAAAATCCGTTCACGTTCCTAGCCAGTTTTGTCCCAAGAAAATAGACCTTGCTTGTGGGTAAACCAGATTTTCCTGATTAAACTGTAGCTGATAAGCACAGTGATATTCATATTTTATTAAATTCCATGTTAAATGTGAATTAATATTAAAGTTTCAAAATTTAGAAAAAGTAGATAAGCATCAAATTTTGCTTTATTAACTGCTAATTTCTACATTTATGAGATTAATTGATCAAAATGATCAAGAAAGCTTCAGGAGCGAAATCTCAAATTAGTGATTAGCAAACTAACATAGATGCCCTATGAAAAGTTTTCAATTTCGAATGTTTAGCATTATGAATTTTTTAAAAATCTAATTTTGAGGAATTTGCTCAGAACTCTAAACTCGTAAAAAAAGTATTCATTTGAGCAGAATTCGATGCGGTTAATTCCCGAAACTATGCATTAAATACATTTGTCGCAGAAAAATCACTATTTCCCTAAATTGCCATTTAATACGAGATGGAATGTCTAGCTCTAAAAAAATTAACGATCCGAAAGTAGTTAGCAAAATTCTTGAAATTTGCATTATTACTTTTTATAATTTAATTAATCCATCTAGAATAATAATCATTAATAAATTATCACCTTAGAAATAAATCTTTATGCTGTTCAATTCGTTATTACCGAAACTTGCAAGTTATAGAATCCGAGGTGGATTTAAAAAATAAACAAAGAAAATCAGTCTTACAATCCGAAATTATGCTAATTTCTTAGGTCGTGAAATATATTTTTTTCTGAATTATGTTTACAAAAAGGTCTGAAATGTCTTGCCTTTATGGTCGATGATTTCTTTTTCCAATGTATTTTATTTCCTGAATCTGTCTTTTTAAGCTTTCTATTGTTTTTATCAACTGACTTTTCTTGAAAAAATTTAAATTGGCATTAATCGAGATATCCTTCAACAATATAATGAAGGTTTTTATTCTGAATATAAATGAGAAAAAAATTAAAAATGTAATTACATATAGCCTAATAGGGAAGTGGGAAGAGCAAAATTTTAACAGGGAGGAGAGGCAATTTAGAAAAATTTATAACGTGCGGTGTCTACGTCAGAGATAGGCAGGAGACCAATCATTAACGTGCTATTAAAACATTTTTTTTTCAAAATCGCCTACTTTTATATTGAATTTTCCACCCCCTTTTTAAAGGAATTATTTCCAACGAAAAAAATCCTTTAGCTAATTATTCGGCAATAATTTTTCAAATATTAGCTACTCAATTTTGAAAAATGAATTATATTCTCATCTTAATCTAATCTAATTATTTTTAATTAGTCTTAAAACTAGATGACTCCAAAATCATGTAATTTTTACTTATCGTGCGAAGCGATTTCGACTGTTGATTGCGATGCCGTTGGTACACGGAAGCATCATGGCACCATGCGTCGGTTGCTTTGCTAATGGCCGGCTCCCTCCAACGCAGAAACTTGAGGTAGCAAATTGCAATTCCTGGTTGCTTGCTACACGAATTATATGAGCTTGAGATGTGTCTTGACTTGAATCTTGAACAGAATTAGACATACAGTTCCACTTCATCTTGAAACTGCCTTCTGAAAACGCTAGGGCTGAAAAGAAGAAAAAGATCTGTTAATAATTGAAAAGAGAATACTAATAAAGACTTATAGCAGCTTATTTTATACATTCATCCATAGTATTAGGTAAAAAATTTCGTATTAAAAAATGTTACAGCACATTGAGGCCCAAACATTCAATGTGTCTGCTGCAACTAAAATATTTTCCCTAGAAAACATGAATATGATTTATAGGCATGCATACTATCAGTAAATTATGACCTAGGTTATAAAAGAATAGTTTGAATCGATATACAGAGTAAATCGTTGGACCACAATTCTATACATTTGACAAGAAATCCAATTTGGATGCCAAGTTCTCATCGTAAAAGGTGTTTTCATACTTTTCATATATAACATTTCAAATTTCTTTCGATAATCCAGACGTTTATAATAAACATTCTTACATCCCTTTTAATTAAAAAAATTATTATACCAATTTTATTTCCAGATTTTTTAAAATTTTAGTAAATGTTTGCATTTTTTATCACAATTCTGTTCACTGCTTTAATTGTTGGGTCACGAGGTCTGTGGCATTTCATAAATATTCGCATACGTTGATGCAGATAGGTTTGATTTTTAAAATAAATTCAAAATGCTATCAGGCGACGAAATTATGGAGTACGGTGGGATTTTTTGAAGGAGGTGAAGTGAGTATGAAATCTACCTTGTAACAAGCGGGGGAAGGGGGCTCAAATTTGGGTATGATCTTTTGATTACAGTTTTAGTTCTGAATTTGTTTTGATTTCAATAAATCGAAATAAATGCATCTTACATATATGCAGTGGGTCTCAAAATAAAGTATGCACCAAGCACTCTTCCTTGAAAGATACAAAAATGTAATAGAAATTTAAAATTCAGGCTTAATATTTACCGAAATGATAAAGTACGCATTTATATATTGGGTTAAAGTACAAAACAAATCTTCAGAGTACTTTCATTACAACTTTTCCTCATGGTTAATATAATATATTTTAGGTCACAGAATTAAATATACATCCAAAGAATTTGTCGGTTAATCGCCGTTTTTGGTTGAAATATTTCTTTGAAGTATCATACAGTTGCACTCAAAGTACATAAATGTAATTTTTCTCAAATGCAATTATATTTTTCGAAGAAGAACCCTTGTAAAGTATTTAGGGGATGAATTTCTGAAAATGCACATTATTTACCAACAGGTAGAAAAAAGATGTCCAATCCCTTCAAAAATACCTTTCACTGATTGGGAAAAATCATGTTTTTGTCCATAAGTTTCAACAGAAGTATTGTACAACTGGACATATGGTCAATATTCGAGGAAGAGACCCTATAGAAATTTTGTGTTATTGTCAAGAAAAATAATACATTCAGTAAATAAAAGTCCAAAGTTAAGTACATCGATGTTTACATGCAGTTATGAACAGAGATTCTTAATAATTAGGGAAAATACATTGTTTTTTGAATAGGTAGAAATTTGCAACTATCCAAAGTTAATTTATCATATGACCAAATAAAGAGTTTTGTATCAAATGCAACATTTGTCCCAGACAATTTTCCCCACAACGCTTGCAACAATATTTTTTTTTTTTCGTTCATGTATCACATTAGGAATTTTGACTAGTTACAGGATATAAGAAGAGTTTATTTTTTAAAAAAAAAATATTAGATTGCCAAGTTTTGGTTTGCCAAATTGGGCTGTTCTTCGCTACTTTAGAAAACGCGGCAGGATATATCGATAATAATTAGCAGATAAATAAAGCGCAATTCAATATACTCACATTTTTTTTATTCATCTGCTACTCCATTTGAAAAGTTTTTTTAGAACTCGCATTCCTATCAGATAAAAGTCATTTACCAAATCTCAGGGCCAAATTAAGCTCTAAATTTTCGCAACAGTAACATATCAAGGAACAGAAACACGCAACATGCTTTCATCTCAACTTTTTTCTTCCGTTTGTCTATCCAACTTGCAGACAGAAAAACCTGTAATAATGATTTCATTTCCATAACTACATTGCAGAATCCAGTGGAATTTGTATAATTCGATGCTCAAAATAAACATTCGAATTCTGAAAACTGGTTAGTAATAAGACAAATAGTAAGAGAAAACATGAAACGAGCACAATTCGAATTAAGAGAAACTGATGAAAAAATATAAATCTTTTTTTTTACCATTTCCAAAATAAAATCCATCAATAAACGCTTATTTTTAATATCTGCACATTTTAATAAAATATCTATAATGATTTTATGAACTTTTGTAATTTAAAAAATATTTTCCATAAATAAGCAAATACTGTCATTAAAAATTACTAAGACAATTGCATAGTATGATTTCAAGATAACTAAAATTAATGCGTAACGTATTAAATAAGATACTCAAAAAGTAAAACTATTTTCATGATTTAAAATCTTTGAAAACATAGTTTAAAATTCTTCAAGTAATAAATGTATTAAATGAGGCCTGTGATGGGAAGGGTAAAAATTAACTTGCGATAACTGAAGACAATATATGGCTTATTTAATAAAAAATTCTTATGTATTTCTTTATTTGTTTTAATTAACAAAAATTATGCTAAATTACAAGTGTTACATTAACACCGTCATCCCAAAATTTAGGAAATCACAAATTTGATTTTCTGATAACTTTGTATTACTCATGTACTTATTCTTTTTAATTGCAGAACGCGTAATTAGGGAACTCCGATTCTGTCAAAAATTACATTAGATTTTCATGTACTCTGAAAACAGAAATGTGCAGAAAAGGAGAAAAAACTGTTTTTAATGCTGCTAAACCTTTAAAATGCTTCACTTAATCTGGAATCTTAGTTTATTTACAAAAATCAGATTTAAATTAGTTGATAAGCTTTGTTTTAAAATTATAAGACGTAAACTTCTATATTGTAATTATCCTTGACCATTAAGGCTAGTTTTCAATAAAGGATTTGTTGATTGTATGCTAATTTAAAATTCCATTTGACAATCTTCACACTGCCTTCCAGACAATGAAGCTTCAAAAAATATTACAAAAATATATTTAAAACTTTTCCCAATCAAAATAAATGGAAATAGTCTTAGTAAAGACGCTACAAATATCTCGAATAGACACGACATAGCAATGGTCCTGACCTCATAATTTAAAGATACGGAAAAGGAAACAATTCTAACTTTATATATAAACTTGAATTATAATGCGTTGGCTTGTTCGATTATATCTAATTATCGTTTTAAAACAGCACTAGGGATATTTTGGGAGCAGACCTCTAAATTCTGAACCGACATCGGATGAGGAGGCATGTGAGCAACCCACCCCTTCTCAACACTTTTGCATCAAATCGGGGAGAACGTTTGACACCGATGGATTGAATGTGCACTAGTCTAATTGGGCACGACTGTTCCTCAGCGGTATCTGGTCTCGAATGAAGTCGAGACCTTTACCATCAAACACGCAACGCCCTTAATGCACTGGTAGGCACTAATGCCATTTGACCTACGTCTGAGTTTCACAGATAACTAGACACTAGTATAAGACATGATGAATATATCATATAGAATGCATAAATCATAGCGCAAATGTAAATAAACCAAGAAAGATGTACGTGGAAAATCAAAAATAACTAATACCTATAGGCTACAACATAGTACATATTAAAAGGAAAGTTATTAAAAAAGGTATCTTTGGCATGCTTTCAATACAAATTGCTTGCTGATTCAACGACCTTTGCTGGTGTAAAGTTTCTTAATGAAATAAGCTAACATTTTAAGGAATTTTTTATAACTTTATGATTACCCTTTTAGCAAGAATATTCTCTTTAGAACCTTCAAAAGTTCAAAATTTTAATACTTTTTTCAAGGTACTAAAGATTCATGAGGTTAACCAATGTCTTCTGTTTACCTGAAGAATCTGGGTCCGAATGATTGGTCATTCCATTGGCTCATGCATCTCCAAAAACCCCATTCACAATTCTAACCTATTCCAGCAGCTGATTGTTACATTGCAGGAGTAACGCTTGTAAGTGGTCCTTTTTGGCAATGCGTATTCCGAGGATTCCGTTGTGGCATTCTAAAACCAAACATTTTATACTGATATTAATACAGTTATACAGTTTATTAGTTTTTAAGAATGTATTGTTATAATTAAAGTAAAATTTAACTTCAAATCTCCTTAAAAATAGTTTGTTTTAATATTTTCTAAATATAAAACCTGAAAATTTTTAAATAAAAAACACACTGCAATAAACTGAACACTCTTTAAATAGTCAATTACATGACATTCGAATTATCTAGATTTATGAAGGAAGAGGCAACATAAAAGAGAAGTTTGAAAGCAAAAGTGTGAACATATTTCTCAGAAATTTTAACAAGATTCTACGTTAATATGAGTATTGTCTGGTATATGATTTCCTAAATCAAAGATTACGTAAAAAAATCAATTCCTTTAAAATGTAAAAGAAGCGAAAAAATGTCGATCTCTTGGATCACAAAGGAAAATATCTATTTTACTTATCTAGTTATCGATCTCTATATTGACAACATTATGATTCAGTTCGAACCCTAGTATTAGCATCTTCATCCCTTATCTACATGAAATTTTGTCTGTTTCAAGACTTGTATTTGTACATTGCACTATGTGAAACTTAAAGAAAGAAGAGAAAATAAGAAGAATCTCGTAACTATAAGTTCGTGAAAGTAAAATTACTAATATATTAATGAATGACAAAATGCATAATATTTTCATAAAAATTATTTTCTGAACAGCGACAAGCTTTTTTCATTAACAGTAAAGCTTATACTACCATCTCAATTTAAATCAATTAAAATCAATTCACTAATAAAAATTACCACCTAATTTAAGAAATAAAAAAAAACTCTTACCTTGTTATTATTAGTCATGCAAAATACTAAATTTCAGCTTCCATCATCTAAAATAAATAACAAAGCTATTGCATGACACCTAAGGTGAAAGGCATAGGAAATTCTTCAATGAATAACTAGCTAGACAAAACCCCGAATTAATCAGAGAAGGCAGAACAAATTCTCATTTCAAAAATGTAATTCCCGTTTATGACAAGAGATCGACGTAAGACTTTCACAGTTCTCTTCTTCCAAATATCCCAGGAGGCATCTAAATTATTTTTTTTAAAATCAAGGTTTGGAATTCGAATTCAAAGTCAGAAAATTTACTAACATATGAAAAGATCGCAGATAATTTCAAAAGGAATAAAAAAAACTAATAATAAGAAATTATTTAGCCAAATAGAAGCCTGAATAAAGTTAAATAAATCCAAACCTGATAGAAATGTAGGAAAATGAAATAACTTTTCATCTATCTTTAGTTAGAAATTCACGGTAGCGTGGTGATCATTGTTTTCTGTATTGAAGGATTCCGGGTTCGAAATAATTTCATATACGATAAACTTTCGTATCTACTTTTCTTATTTAGCTTCGTATTTAAATTGATAAAAATTAAATATGATATTGAGAATCAGATATCTTTCCGCTGATGAGGTATGAACATTTGAAGAGAATTCAGACATTTTCAGAATTCAGACATTTTCGTCTGACCTCTGATTGAAATGAAAATGCCGTCTCAAAATACTTCTCTTATGGTTTAAAAACGGAATGTTAAATCAAATCGCTCATAATGTTATTTAGAAATAAAATGTTATTGTTATTAATTGTTATTTAGAAATACAGAAACCTATTATGTCGTCACATTATAAACAGATGAAAAGACCAAGAAGCAAAAATCAAATCCCATTCCATTTCTATGGTAATATTCTGATATACATTGCTATGACATCATCGTGAAATTGAAAATAACCGACAAGGCAGATCCAAATTTATCTCAATACTATTTTTTTTTTTCAATTTATCGCTTTATTGTTTTTTGCTTCCTTACTATTTGCATCAATCACAGTCATATGGAATCTGTTTCACCAAAAATATTTTCATGTTCAGACTATCGTATGGTAAGGTTTACTTAAGGCCTATTGAATTAAGGTAAGGTAAGAATGTGGAACATTAATTGAAAAAAAACAATTCATCAATTCTATTGTTTAGCTCTCTAACAAATGGTTTATTATATCATTTGGTTATGTTAATAATCAATATTATTCTCAAGGTGTGGTTCCAAAGCCATTTCTTTGCTGTGGATAGAACTGCTAAAGGTTCGCTTTGTGTTTTCATTCAAATGAAGTACACACTAGACCAATGCAATTGCGGGGAGGAAAAATATATCTTCATATTGTTATAAATCTATAATGCTGCTTCCAATCACTGGAAACACCGTTTTACGATTAGCTCTGTTGGATGCTTGTTGATCGGATGCTGAATCAGTGAGCTTGGCGGGAAACTTGGAAATGAATGTGGCGACTTTGACGACAAAACGGATACCACTGGAAATTTCTATAATTTTAGTCAATAAGAACCGATATATATGTGATTAATTTAGAAATATTCTCTGCCCGGCTCCGGGGACTATAAAAGAGCAACAATCTCAGTCGTGAAACAAGTCGTGCACAAAATCATGGAAACAGAAGACGAAATAGTTGGATCGGTTTGGCGAAACGGACGCGTTTTGTGGATCTCAAGCATTTGCTGAATTGAGCTGTGTACCGAGATTCTGTTTCAACTGTAGAAACATCATCGAGTTGTGTGAGGAGTAGCCAGTCTCAATTTTTGCTGTAATATTTTCGAAAGTTATAGCGAAAAACATCAACATTTCGCATAAAATTTTTTATTAAAAATTAAATTTTAAAAAAACTGTTCCGAATGCACATTCCCGGTCCCCAAGGTATAAACATGACAAATTTGGTAGTTGTAGGTCGAGCGGTCTGGCCTATAGAGCTCCAACACACACACACACACACACACACACACACACACACACACACAGAGAGAGAGAGAGAGAGAGAGAGAGAGAGAGAGAGAGAGAGAGAGA
>JAOUZG010022902.1:0-14664 GCA_026289955.1 Argiope argentata
GTTAATTGAATATTAACACTGAATGTTGCGACATATTTAATTTACGATTTATTTCTGTATGGTCAGCATTTCTTGCATATTTTACATTAAATCGCCCTTTCTCTCTAACACCTTCAAAGTTCACCTTCGGACTCGCCTCTCATCTCTCCTCCCTCAACTCTTCTCTCACCGCGTTCATCAAGATGGGTTGCTGTATGAGGTGAGAAGGGTTACCAAAGTTGGTGGGTTTCACATCAAACCCAATAAATGTCATTAAAATAATTGAAATGAGCCTTTTCGGGGTATTGCCATTTATTCTTATATAGCAATGGAGTACAATATTAATTGAAGTAGTTTCGCTATTTTTTTACTTATCTACATTCTGTGCAAGAATTGTACCATCAAATTAGACAGAATAGGTAGATTGTACAGCTTATATAGTCGTTTATGGATAATGATTTTTTAGTTATTTTTGGAAGACATCCAGGAAATAAAATACGTTTGAAGTAACATATCAAGAAACCTTTGTGAAAAATGAGTACTTTTTATATCGTTACATTAATAACTGGTATGTATTGCACTATTATTTCTATAAATATCCTCCAGTTTTAACAAAAAATTATCATAACGTAACATTAACATCCCCTGACTACCAAAATTCTTCTAGTCAATCATTACGATCCCCCCCCGGGGGGCACCTCGAAATGAGAATGAGATGCTAGGGGCATGGTGAATAGATCTCGCCACCCTGAAGGGTACACATATAGGTGGGGGTTGGCTCCTCCCATCGATGAAGTGACGTAATTCCTAAGGGAAGGGTTGTACCGTGGCCGGGAATGGCCCTTAGGGCTCAACCATGATTCCCACCAGTGTTGCTGTTGCGGCTGTCCTGGCATTTAGTTTTATGGTTAATTTCATGTGCCTTCTGGTGGGTCAGAGAGTCTGGTATGACTATCTAATCATGGTGATAGATTAAATAAACTTTTTAAGTGTAGACATCCTTAAAAAAGTGCGCAACTTTACCGAAATTGTTTCTAGCACGGGGAAAATTGCAAAGCACTATATTGGTGCGATCAGATTTCTCATCCGAAATACTCAAAGGAGAGTTACATTATGTGGGAATTTTGCGCAATTGCAAGATTAATTTGACAATCATTTCGTATCTCTATCTCTGCAGCCTTACCTAAATATCTGAATATTTTGCATCTGTAGAACATTAAGGGTTACTGAATATCAAGCATTGGATTAATTCTAGTACAAAGAATCTCGGAGAGATTGAAAACGGTTGTCAAATCTTTATGTTAATAGACGGACAGAATTTTTTTTTCTTCCTGGAAATGACGAAAGTTTTCCCCATTTCGCTTCTTGGAAAAATTATGCAATTATATCTCCTTGCCTGTAATGATGCTGCTTAAGTAGCATTGTACTTGAAAATCTAACTTGTGCGTAAAGAAGTAGCCTTTTTTTTCATTTTTTGCTCGGAAATCAGTCGATGAGCAATTTATATTGAATATGGATTATTTGTCGGCTACATATACAGTCTTAGTAGATAGATTTCAATTATTAAACTGAAGATTAAGGATATAATAAATAATGCAAAGGGATGCTTTTGTAGAAGTGTAAAGGGGTCATTATTCGTTTGAAGAAATTTATCTTCCACATTCTGCAGCAGGTTTGATGACGTTTATCGTTGAGAAGTAGTCTAGGCCCATATCGGCCTAGACTATTTCCACTTTTATAATGACACTACATGCCACATAACACATATTTCATTCACAAAAGATATTTCTGAATGAATTCTCGAATATGTGAAATGTTTTATCCACATAAGGAGCACTTTTTTACAGAAGTTGAAGTTGCAGCATGTCTCCTCCATTTTGTTCTATTATTATAGAGTTATACAAGGCAATATTGGAACAAAAATGCTATCACAGGAAGTTGCGGAACTACAATCATATTCTTTGAGTACCTCCATTTTTCTTACTCCATGATACCACCATTTCCTTCGAGATGTAACTTTAAAGTATATTTGAGCATTCTATAAATATGCGACAATCACTTATTCAAAGAGGATGAACCGAGGATAAATACACGCCAACCACAACATCACAATTTTAACCAGAAGCTTCTGGAAAAAATTAATTCAGAGAAATCGAATGCTGTAAAGTACTTTTTAGACGTCCTATAAATATGTCAAAAGTACTTATTCGAAGAAGACGAATAGAGGACAGATAACAGTCTGTCATAATGCGCCAATTTTGGTCAGACACTTTTGGAGAAATAAAATCACGTGTTGAATCTATACCTTAGACAAACGATTAAAATTTTCTCCCTAACATTTGGAAACTGACGAGCTTAATTTTTAAAACCTTTATTTTAAAGTGAAACTACTTTTGTTTATTGTCAATATAATTATTTCCATATTATTAGGAACCATGTTACATATTTTTTAACATAATAATAAATATTCATTCTTCTTTGAAATTTAATAACAATGAGGACAATGATATTACGTAGCCACAAATACAAATTTAAAATTGTAGTTTGTAACCGTTCGATTTTTATTTGCGAAATAAAAGAAAAAGGCTTGATCACTCTCAGGTTGTTAATAGTCGAATACATCAATTTTTGTTATCCGAGTCTTTAGTCTTTTTTTTGAAATTATGTAGTTTTAAACATAAAATCTTGAGAATTATTTCTAATAATCCATTTTATCATTATGATCCATTTTGAAGTGAAAGAAGAATTGGAATTCGAAGCATCTGTCTTATTTAATCAGGAATGAAAAAAAAAAGATTGATTTTTATTTTCTTGGCAACAACGAATACATTCATTCAAATTAAAGGATATATAAAGAAGTATAAATAATATTTATTATATTTTTTACCTTATTATTCAAGGGCTTTAATTTGAAAATATTTTTGGTTTTTACGTCTTTACAAGAAAACAAATAAATTTCTTGGAAGACACGCGAACATCCAAATTGCAACTATCCATATGAAAAACATGTATTTTTTAGGTTAAATATGGAAAATCGAAATGATTGAATTTTTACCTTGTTGATGGCCAGCGAGAATGCAAGTCGAATGGGGAACTGCAGTCCTCTGAAATTAAGAGAATTGTTGGTGGGGATAATGAGAATGAGTGGATATCCTTCATTCGAATTTCCGTTAAGAATAGTTACCTCTATTCTTGTCGCATGTTGGTCTTCTGATTCTGAGCACCTAAACTTTATCTTTCGATTCTTGTCGTTTGTTGATCTTGAGATTGGGAAGCACGTGAATTTGCAATCTGCTTAATTACGAAGAATTAATTGCTTGTATTCGATTATTTCTACATGCCGCACTTGTAGATCTACTGATTGACGAATGTTTGGAAGTCTTTTTTTGACGAAGCAATTGACTTGATATACCCTTATATAACTGAAATATTGTTATTGCCGTTTCCATTGGAAAATTTCCCTTATGTATGACTTACATTGAATGGCATAGATAATAATAATTATATTTTGTATGTGTGAGATGAACTTTGAATAACATGGCGGTTCGCTGGAGCCAAAATATTGTGTTGATGACTCTTAATTAAACAAAAGAAAAATAGCATTTGCGTTAAGTATTTTTGATTTCATTTCCCTCTCATTTATTGGCACCGCTGATAGTAATTTTTATTTTGTTTGAAATGAGTGCGTTTAACTCCGAAACACATAAACTGTTTTCCGCTTATTGTTTGTCTTTTGTCGGTTGTCAATTTAAAAATAATTTTGAACCATAAAAACGTATTAAAAAATTTTTTTTTTGTAAATTTTATTGTATTCAAAATAAATTCTAACAATTGTACTATGTTCTGTAACTTTTGCATAAGTTCAAGTGAAAACTTGGCAAAGTTTTATCGCAATTGGATGAATGACAAGCAGCATATAAAATACGAAGAAACAAATATTTATTTTTATATAGTTTTAGAACCTGATATTATTTTCAATGGACAAATACTTTTCGAAACACACATAGAATTCTTCAAGGTCAAAACAAATGTATAATTCACGTTTGGCATAGAATGATGATCGAAAGAAGCATCAAACATTTCGTCTAGGGATTTTACAAAGAAATCAAAAGTTCATAAGTAATACATGAAAACCAAAAAAGGAGTTTTTTTGTTTGATTTTACAATTCTCTTAACCTAAGTCTCTACAGGGCGTCAGATGCTGCAAAATGCTTTTAGATGGAGTAGATTTCTTATTTGTTTCTTTTAAAAACAGTTTCACCAAAGGATTGATATAAAAAAATGGAATTCTTAGAAGCCAGTCTAGGATTGCTCAATATATCAAAACAGTGGACATGAGAGTGTCAGCAGATTTTAAATTTATACTCAAACTAAATAATTTATTTTGAAGCTGTTATGGACTGAAAAAGCTCAATTTGTTGGTGTCTTTTTCTTTCGGAATGATCAATGCAACAAGAAAATGGTTTTTAGATTTTTCATTTCGGCATTTCAAATTCTTCATTAAAAAAAATGTGAAGGACGTGTTTTAAACTGTCATAGTTAAAGAGTCCAATGTATCGGAATTTTACAGAAAAGTTATATTTTAGCTATTTCCTTTATGTAATACATAATTAACTCAATAAGTATATTTCCTGAAAACTGGAATTTACTGCTATAAACAGTATTTACTAAATTTCGAAAAAACAAAACAAAACTACATAATTTAAAATAAATTCTTTCGACTATCAAATTATTAATAGATATTGCCAAATTTGGTAGATTCACTCTAAGAAAACAAGAAGCTACTGCGAATTCATAAAAAATGCATTATTAACAAGAACTGGTTTGCTCGTAATTGCAGATATTGATACAAACTGAGGATAATCTATACTTTTAAAAATATATACTCTAGGCCCGGGATAGCCTGATTTGTAGAGCGTAGGACTCGTATTCCTTAGGCTGTGAGGTCGGATCTAACCTGTCGAAGACTCTCCGAGTGTGTGATGGCTGCAGCTCGTAAAATCTGTCATGCTCACAAAGTCCTCCATGTCTAGAATAATGCCACTGAAGGTAACGGGTCAGAGGTGATCGTTCTCTGTTTCAGATCCGTGAATGAATGAGATGCATGAACGAAGTTTGACCCGTAAAAAGGGCTTGTGATGTGTGTGAGTTAGAAGTCAGACTTCTGCCCTAGGATGCTTAGGGGTCCATGCCCTCAGACGCTACTGCACTCCTACTTCCGTTGTAAAGCGGAACAGCAACAACAATATATACTCTGATAAATTCGAATAGTTTCAATGATATTTAATTTTATTAAAATATTTATATAATCATTTTGAATTCATAATATTTGAAGTGAATTTGGAACTTTTAAATAGATTATTTTTTATAATGAAATGATTCTTCACTTTATAATACAAAAAAAGAATGATAAAATGTTTCCAGAAAAAAACTATTTTATCGAATTAAATTATTTGTGCTGAGATTATACTTACCAAACACGCCGTGTCATGTGATTTCGGCATATATTGCAAAAATTTTAGTAGGTAAAGTGTAATCATAAAGGAATTACCCACTTTTTAATTTGGCCTACGAAAACATACTGAATGACAGACGTAAGTGGATGAGTAACACAATCTTTTTAAGTAACAATTTTTTTTGATGAGTAACAATTTTTCTACTAATCAGAAGAGGGAGAATTACAGATTCGGAAATTTCATCTCTTTCTCATCCTCTTTTTTTCTGAAGTGATCTCTCCTCTTCATCTGACGGAATAAATAAATAATAGACTAAAGATAGGTGTCTATAATGATGACTATTTTTGTAAAGTTAGGTGTGTGTTTCAAATTAGGTTGTTTATTAAATTAGGTTGTTGTTATTGTACAAGAGTAACATACAAAATACGAACAGTTGTAGAAGGACTATGGGACCACATGAATAAATTTATTATACAATCAAATTTTCAAAAATTAAAGGACAATTAGATATAATATGCTCATTAATTATGAACATTTCGTGGCTTTCCAATGACTATAACTTTCCTGTCATATAACAATAAATATTTTTATATTTTGAAAATTTACCAGCATTTTCTACCGATAAGAAGATTCTGTAGAATATGTTCCAATTACTTTCTTAAGCCTAATGTAGAATAGAGACTTCCTGAAAAATAAAACTTTAAAATAGTCTAAACCAACTAAAAATAATTTATTTTGTTTGTTTTTATGAGCAAGTTTATTAAATATTCATGCACATAAATTAAGGATAATGCAAGTTCAGGAAAAGAAAGAGTCAGAAGCAAAACAATTGATAAATGGTAACTTATTTATAAAGAATATTTTTTAAACAAAAGGTAAAGAGCTGAAAAAAGAGGCTATGTTTGATATAACTAAAAAAAGATGCTATATGTTTGATATAACTAGCAAAAATTGCGATTTTTCACTCTCTGAAAAAATTATAGAAAAAATGAAGCCCGATTTACAAAACCCAATATCACATGGTTGGTATGACGATTAATACATAGTATGTCTCCCAGACGATGCAAAACAGTCCTACAACGCCTAGTTATTCTGAGTATCAAATTATCCATCTGATCTTGGGGAATATTACACTATTTATCAAACAATGCTCTCCGAAGACATGTAGGAAGTTCCGGTAGACATGTAGGATGAGGCTGCAAATCGTCGGCCAAACATGCTCCATACATGCTGTCTACTTACGTTACCATAATCATGGAATCCTTGTCAACGCCTGAAGATGACACTCAGGTTGATTCTGAGTTCCTAGGATACTTCCGGCTGGGTATGCCCAGATTACAGACAGCTGATAGTTCTACTAAGTAAAAAAATAATCCAAATCGTCCTTTGTGTCATAACTATGCGGCCATTCGACTAAAAGGCTTATGAACGCTTGCGAACAACTTGGTTCTTTGTCTGTATTTCTCATACATCACTATCTTACATTCTCGTCATTGTATCTTTCTATTGGTGTCATCTGGTGGCTTTCTGCAAGCTGCATTATTTTTGAAGATACGTGTAGTCATTTTTTTGGTGATATATGGATTTTAAATTTCTATTTCCGCTTGACTCTGAAATTATCCTTAATTTATGGGCATGAGTGTAAAAGTATATGGCCTTAAAATGAAAGTTAAAATGGAATAAAAATCTACTAGCTCAAACTCACTATTTTAAACTATGAAAAGTTAGAAATTACTTTTCGCATTTTTTTCATGGAAAATAAAGTATAGTAAATATGTTATGAATTTAAAAATATTTTCATATGACAAGAAACTATTAGTTTATTAATCATTGGTCACAGAATAATCACATTTATGCCATTTCTATCAGTGATTAATAATATTATCCTTGTTTTGTCCTTTAATGGAAATTTATGTATTCTAGTTATTAAAAATAGATTTGATGCAGGGTATAGATCGTAATTAGATAAAATTAATCTAGAACATTGTCATGTTATATCTCATATAATCTCAAAATTTGTTTACGTAAAAAAACAGAGCAAAGTAGTATTGTCCAGTCCTTTTTTATATTGAGGTAATGAAAAGAACAATACCAACATAGTTTAAATTTTTAAAACCTTTACCCTTTCAATATTCCTGCATATATAAAATCAGTGATTACTTAAATTTTCCATTTGTGCTAAAGGTTTACAATGAAATATATACTAACTGTAAAATTATTATTAATTTTTCTCAGTTACGTTACTCAATCCAACCTTTATTTTAAATAAGAATATGGATTTTATATGTATATACTCTATGTAAGAACAGAATGAAGAATCAATAAAATGTAATTACAGTTCATTTCTCTATTTGGTTCAATATAAACTATAACACTAATTATTTGGGTTCAATATAATACTAGATAAAAGGCATACTGAACGAAGATAAATTAAATACATTGTTAAATACCGATTTTATTGCCTTGAAGCAATAGAATATTTTTAAAATAGTAAAGAAATTCCAGAATCAAACGAGCTCTTTAACTCAACGGAAATGAATGGGAATATTCGAGTATTGAGATATATCGAAATTTCTAAAATATCTTCTGCTGTTTTATTTATGTATTTTTTCTTCTTGGAAATCGCAGAAGTATTGGTTTTCACAATCCAGGATTCATGTTATATATTCTAAATCAAAGAATACTTTATTTCTAGTTAGTTTATGATTTAATTGAATATTATTGAAACTATTAATTAAAAAGCAATCTTTATGAAAATAAATTGAAAGTAGATATTTCTGATTCACCATTTCCCTCCTTTCTGTCTATTCCTTTAAGTCATAATTGATTTTAAGCAAATTTATTTCCAATTTAGTGAAATATTATTGAATAATTTTTTTCCAGTTTTACATGGATATATCATATAATATCTGAAAAAATATCAAATGTTTTTATGCACATCTTTGATATGTTGTTACCTTTCAAATGCGGAATACTGTAAATCGTTTGCAACTTTTCAAAACTTGTTTTCCTAGTCTTTATTTGAAAAAATCTCTTTTTCTATATTCGTCTTTGGTGTGTTTGAGACTCAATTTTCACAATAGGATTTTTCTTTTGGTATTCATTAAATTCGTAGAAAGTTGAATGCCTTCCGTTTAGTGTATTGTATAAATGTGGAGAAAAAGAGCTGTTACTTTGTCATCTGGTTCATAATGGCGAAGTACATACTCAAATAATTTTCAAAATAACCGAATGAAATAGAATTAATTGAATCATTCCAAGGAGATTTGTGCTCTATATTGAAATATTTAATTAGCTAACAAGTGTTTTATTATTTCTGCTAACATTAAGAAAATCACAAATGGTTTTAAAACAGCACAGTTAAACTGCAAACATGCAATGTTTATTTCTTTTAAATTGTAAAAGGAGCAACTATAAAAATTTTTTTAGTCAATTTAAGTTGATTTCTTGTTTATATAAAGCACTGAAATTTTATGTCTAATAAATAACCATTTTTGTAATAGTTTTTCCCGAAAAAATGCAACAATTCGCGAAAAAAAAATAGATTTCAGGAATATTTAAAAAAAAATCAGCAACAAACTAAAGTAAGTAACAAAAATTTTTTATGTGAAAGAAATGCGTTCAAATCAAATCCTTAAAAGAATTTCTCTTATAAGTTAAAATAAAAATAAGGGCATGTTATTCTTGGAGTTTTTTTTAACGTCTTTCAGTAGTTTTATTTTTACTACAGCTTTTAATACTTTTAATATATAAACTTTCATACGTTTATATTTTGATCCTATTCCAAAGCATAATGCCATTTCTTTAGAGATTATTGAATTAATTACAGTTTTTTGGCATAGTTGAAATAATTCTGCAACTTATGTATTTAACCCTACCTAATTTAATTTTATCAATTACCTCCTCTGCCCTTAAGAATTTAGACTTTCTTTTCTTTTACTAATTAAAGAAAAAAAAATATTAAAATAATATTTTTATATTAATTTTTCATTATCTACTTTCTTTTAGTAAAAAGGAAAATATCTCTTCAGCACATTTATACATTTCAGTTATAAAGATTATTGGATTATCTGACTTTCTTCCAAGAAGTATTTTTACTTCTTAATTTCATTAATTTGCACCATTTTTTCATTAAATAAAGCTAAGACAAAACTGAAAGCATCTTTTCAAAAGCAGATTATATTTTATGATTTGTTTTTTGCTGAAAAGTACAGGTAAAAAAATAAGGCCATAAGTATGAGAATTGGAAGTTTTTAAAGCGTAAAATAAAAATGACTGATCCAAATAGAATATTCCAATTATTTTTTAATTATTTAAAATAATATTCTAGAAACAAAGAACGCATTGTCTCTAGTTACTTTATAATTTGTTTCAATATTATTGAAAATATTAATTGAAAGAAACATTTTTTATGAAAATAAACTAAAATTAAATATTTCTGATGTATCATTTCCATCCTTACATCCATCATTTTTGATTTATCATTTCCATTCATTTAATTCCTAATTGATTTTAAACAATATTTAACTAAATTGTTAAATATTTTTGATTAATTTTTTACAGTTTTACATGAATATATAAATGATATCTGAAAAATTTGCCACATTTCTTAAAATGTTTTTATGTACACCTTTGATTTTTACATTTTAAATTCGTTTGTAATATTATCAAAACTTGTTTTCCTAATCTTTGTTAAAATAAATATATTTTTTTCTATATTCTAATGATTACGCAAAAGAGTTTGCATAATTTATAAATTTTAAAATATGGAAATTAATTAATTCCATTTTATATTTGCTGTTTCTAAAATCAATATACAAACGTAGTAAGATGGTATGAATACTACAAAAATATTTTGTTAATTTATTAATCATTGAATTTTACATAAATTTTTAAAATTTATCAATTATTGAAAAAGGAATTTCCTATAGAGTTAATAATTACAGATATTCACAGTTCACTTCTGTGATTGTAAAACTGATACAAAGTTCAACTTAAAATACTTAAATCTTGAAACCATCTGGAATAATCAATTTTTAATTTAGTAATCAACTTTTTAAATGTAAGGTTCACATCGAATAACCTTTTCTTTTGCAGATATCTGTACCTAAAATTAATCAAAGGAATGAAACCAACTTTTATATACAGACGACAGGAAACAGGGAAAATAAATTGAGTGAAAAAAAATGAGAATTAAAGAATGTCTTTATATAAAAAAAATAATGTCTTTTATGTCGCCAACTCGTGAAGTGTTTTCAAAACGGAAGAATAGATTATTCATGACACTCATGTGAGATTTAAAAAAACCTTTCTTCCAACTGATTTTAAACATTTCGATGAGAAATAGTTTAAAGAAATCTGTACGCACAAATTTTATTCATTTTTAGACTCTGTACTGTAGAAAATTACAAAATGTTTTGCGGATTTAATTTAAACCTCAAAATTTAAAAGCTATGATTAAAAATGAAACACTTTCTTCCATTATAATTTCTTTTATAGAATGCAACATAAACCATGAATAAGATCTAAATAAATACTCTAGGATAAATCTTATCACAATTTATCAACAGGAATAGAAAAAAATCTTACACAGTATGAAAAAATGCATTTTTTTAAAAAAAAGTGAATATTTATAAATATATGTAATTTTTTTGAATTATGAAATAGATATTAACCCAAAAATTATAGAAAAACATAGATATGCTTTTGAAAAACAGGTTATGTAAAGTTTATTAAGGATATAAAACAATTTAAAATATAATTTTAAAAGAAAAAAGTGTTTCTTACACTATTATATTTAATTTCCCATAAAATTCTAATTTATATGAAAAGATCGTATAAAAGTCATTAATATAAAATAATAAAGAAATAAGAAATTAAAAAAAGAACTAAGAGAAAATTAAAAGTCATTTTTCTTGAAAGCATTGACTTTTTTTATTCTGCCCATTTAAACCAGATTTTTATCATTTTATGCAAAAGACAGAACTAATTTAAATAAGCTCATTAGTTCGGAAAGACTGGAGTTGAAGGAATAAGGAATAAAAAAAAGAATGAAATTTTTATTATTTATGGTTGATGAAGATGAATAAATTTTGATAAATATTATGAAAATATGAAAATCTAAAAAAATTCCATGCTTTTGTTTTGAAATTGAGGACGTAAATAAGTTTTTTAGAAGATTTTATTTTTAGCCTTTATGTTTAATAGATAAAATTCTTTAATGGCGAAACAGCATTTTTCCGTTGATATTGAGTCTTAAAAAAGATGATTATTTATGAATATATTTAATTTATAAACTACTCAGATTTTACATTATATGGAAGCTCAGGATATTTATTTTACCTTTACCAACTCTGTTTGGATAGAAATTTCACGAATAAACATTCTTATGAAATTACATATTATTACTTATTACACATTCTTTATCACGCATTCTTTATGAAAAAAGATATTGACATAGTCCTTATCCATAATTACAGTACAGACTCCACTAAATTTTATTTCATATAAAAGATTTTGACTACTCCTTATCGCAGGCGGTTTGTTTCCCATTCCCATTGAATTTAAACATAAACATCAAAAACAGTACTTCATAATATATTGTCACGAAGACTCCATTAAAGACACGAATAGTTAGAAACAATTGCGTTTATTTGCACCAAGCAATTCGCTTGAGAACAGAATGAAGTGCTGAGAAGAACTCAGCTTTTATATATCTGAAGAACATTCGGGGATCATCTCGCTCGAATGGTGAAGAATGTTCTAGAATCATCTCGATTTTAGAGAAATAATAAGATCAATTTTAAGTTAAAATTCCAGTCTTTGGATAAAATGCGCTGGCCGAGAATCGAACCTGCAGTCTAATGCTCTGCCAATCGAGCCATGGGGAATCATAACAGTCTTTCTTTTTGCGGCAATATTCTTTATAGAGAAAAAATCTTCATAAAATCCCCACCTTTAATTACTGAATTGATTTCCCCAATTTTTATTTCATATCAAAGTTTTTCTCTCCATATTATGTCATCAATAGTCATCTAGTCTTCCTCCATTTCCGAGAGAAATTTCAAAAACCATAATTTACACTATAAAACCATAATTCTTTTAGAAGAAAACCCCCGTAGACGTCCTCTAGCCCCATTCCTATATGTTTTTATCAATTTTCTATCATATACAGAAAGTTCATGATCTTTAGGTATACCAGCCTCCATTTTCCATGGATTCTGAAAATAAAACCTTAACAAAGTACCTCAAATTAAATAAAAATCTCATAAATCTATTTTTTCACATGGCAAATATAACTAACGTAGCTGAATGGGCTTTTGCAAAAATCATCACTTTTACATTTTCAGTTTAATAAAAAAAATGTATTTATTAAATCAATGTGATTTATTTAGGTCATCCAGCTGGTTATCGATAGCCATACTATAATTTTTAACAGGAGAATTAAAAAAGTATTAAATTCATATTACGTAGAATATTAACAATGTATATGTTGCAATGCCATTGCATCATTTCTACTGGATCACAATAATGATGTCATAGACCTTATGACGAAGAGAAGTTGAAGGGATGTGATGAGGAGATCTGATTGGTCTGTAATTAAGTCATGGTATAATATCCATAGTAAAAGGCGCTTCTGATTAGTTCGTTTTTTTTGTGGTGGCGCTTGTGCTTGTACTTGTTTCCATACTTTGTGTTAATAAAGATATTTTAATTTGTAAGAGATGAGCATAGCTAAGATAAGGCATAAGATATTTGCAGAACTTTGGGTTACAGATGTAACAATATACGAATTTTGTACACTAATAAACCCGGCACATTATTTAAGAGAGAAATAATAATAAAATATAGCAGGAAACAAATCAAAGAATATAACAGCCGAAATTCTGTACATTTGCCACATATCTTTTTTACAGTATTTGCACAATAGCAAATCAATCTTTATTTAATAAGTGAAAAAAAACTAAAAAATGAATACCTTCCTTTATATATGCAAATGACATTATAGACGGCTTTGATAATTCAATATCGAAGTTACATAAGAAACTTTCTATATTTTGAAGAATGCTCACCCTATATAACCCATTTTCTTGTTTTGGTGATGAAGGAAACACTAAATAAGGATTGTATTAATAAAAGAATTCTAAGGCGTATTAATAAAAGAATTCTAAGGCAATAGAAATATAAAATATTAGCTGCTATTTCAACTTTTTAAATACGTAACTGGAAACGGAAATTCCAAATGACTCCGTGCTATTCGTTAGCTCTGATTATCACGTGGTATTTTGTCCCTGAATACAATCTTCAGTGCTTTCAAGTTGTTCTTTCGGCAGTATATAAGCAAAAGTTGAAGTACGAACTGAATATAATTGAGTTATTATTTTTCAAAATTTTTGTTGTTATTTATGAATTTATTAAATCTTTGACTCTAAAATTGCTTTAAATGTGAATAATACAAAAAAGAACAAAGAAATATGCTTAAAAATATTTTAAAAATATTATATTACTCATTTTTGTTCATTAAAGGCGAGTAATTGTTAACATTAGTGTAATTTTGTAATATCTAAACGAAGCAAATAATTGTTAAAATATTTTTTATGTTTTCTAATAAAATTTTTCAACATTTAATATTATAACATTAAACATTTTTACTATTAATATATTTAATAATTTTGGATACTACATGATTTATAGAATACTTTGTGCTTCCAAAATAAATCTCAATGCTTATTACAAAAGAAAAAGAGAAAAAATAACAATGGAGTCATTTTGACTCCATGTCTCAGGTCACTTGAGGAAATTCATGTCTCCAGTTACTGGCTTATGGTTGATTAAAAATAACTGTTAAAGTGTTTAAAAGATAATTATCTAGTTAAAGAAATCTCTCTCTAACCGATAACTCGTTACACCGATGCTTCCATTAGGCCGACACTTCTGTCGGTATTTGATGATGTTCTTTTCTGTTAAAACATGAAATCATTGCCCTTTCAGCACTTAATTTTTCTGTTTAACATTCTCCCAATGAAATACTTTACTATTTTGAAATATCATTCTTTACAAATAGAAAATATACTATTGTTAAATTTATATTCACACACACACACACACACACACACACACACACACACACACACACACACACACACACACACACACACACACACACACACACACACACACACAGAGAGAGAGAGAGAGAGAGAGAGAGAGAGAGAGAGAGAGAGAGAGA
>JAOUZG010022912.1:0-11523 GCA_026289955.1 Argiope argentata
ATATATATATATATATATATATATATATATCAAATTATTAAAGATAATTCTCAGTGTGTGTTTATGGAGGAAATCAAGATAAGAAATCCGAATGTTTATGACTGCAACATAAACTAATCAAACGATTAAAATTTTGCCTTGTTACAAATTTTTTATGAAATTTCTGTTAGTTTCTTTAATATTTTTAACTCAAAATCAACAGTTCAAAATCAACAATCAACAGATAATGTGTAAGTGAATTTAATCAAAAACTTAAAACAACTTTCCTTGTCTCAACAGATCCACTTAAATAGATACCCTCTCATGTTGCATCGATAGTAATGATATTGCGTTGTTTCTGACTAAAGCGGAAGTTAGTGATGTCTCTGTGACTTCTGAAACTTTTATCTACATGGAAATTTTCTCGAGAACTAAAATACAAAATAAATCCACTTTTGAGACTTGTGTGATTGTAGGATTTGGCTGGTCTTAAATCATTAGTATAAGAGTAGTCCACCAGGGGATCTTTATACTTTTGAATTATTTTGAGAATTATAAATGCCTTGAAGTCTTTTCCAAGTATTTTAAGGAAGAGGTTTCGTCTGATCCCGATCTTATTTATTCTCCTCTCCAGACAGGATATTATTGACAATCTATTGTTAGTATTGGATTTCTTCAGGGTGCACAATTTCATAGACTTGGCGCAACACCAACAACATATTTTATAGTTTATTAACTACATTACATTTAATCAGTTTTATAATCTACCATGCGACTCGATTTAGTATAAGAACCATATCGGTAATCAAAAGCCAAAACCGATTATTTTCTTCCGATTATTTAGTTCTTGCTCGAACACCCTGGCATAATGTAAATCCCGGGAAGCATAAAATGCCACAAATATAAATTTTAATACTGTGAACTAGAAAAATTTGAGGTGACGAACAAAAATTATTTTAAACAAGTAGCATAAAAATGTTAAATTGCCGGCGTTCTGGCGTAGGGGAGCGTGTCTTCTCCGAGAGTTGGGCACCCCATGTTCAAATCCCGGTTCGAGCATGATTAGTCAGTGTTCTATTTGTAAGGTGTATGAATGTGCCACCCTGTAAAAAGAGGCTGTGCAAGTGACTGCGGTTAGTCATACTTTTGGTCTTAGTTGACACTACTTCAAAAATAAGAGATTCGCTTTTCGGCTAAAAACACGGTGATGCCTCAGCGAAGCTGGTCCATAGCGAATACCTCAAATAACAATAATAACAAAAGTTATACAATGTCAGTGTAAAAATGATTAATAGGATATTTGAACAAAAAAATTAATTTACTTAATGAAAACATAAATATATTTCATACGCAGTTTTTCAACGATATAATTGCTTACAATCGATTTGTTTAAATGAAAAAAAATATTTGGAATGGCTTGAAAATGCATTAGAGAGATATTTAAATTTTAATAAAATAAATATTTATGTAATATTTTTAAATTCAAATTTTACTTTTAAACAATAAACATCTTAAAGAAATATAGATACCAATATTTTATATTTTGCAATAATTTTACTAAGAATAGATATGTTTATCCTCCTAAAAATGTATTTCAATATTGTAGAATAATATTTGAATACACATAGTCATTCTAAATTTCAAAATTCTATAAAAGTATGTTTGCGGACAACATATCAAATCAACTGATAAACATGAAAGAAAAAATTCCTAGAATGTTTTCGTATCACATAGATATAATCTTACGCAGTAGAAGTTTTAATGGAAATACTTATATATGTTCATGTCATATAGTATCTTTGAAGGATGGGGGGGGGGCTATATAAAGGTATGTGAAGCGTGAAATCAAATTCTTGTTTTCTTTTGGGGGAAATCGCAACAACCGATTCGCTTGAGAAAATTAGGAAGTATTGATATGTGCAAGGGGGGGGGGGGGGAAACAAATTACATTCGTACTTGAATATGGATAGTAATTGTATCCTACATTCAAATCAAAATTTGAAAATAAAATAAAACGATAACCCATTTATATCTTCTTTTTTTTGCAATGTTTGATCTTTACGCCTTTTATGATATTGAAAAGATTAAATAAAATAAAAATATGATTACAGTGTTTTAACTCTTTTTATTTCCATACAGTTTTCTATTTACAACTGAAATATCTTAATATTCAAACCAATTAAATTTTCAGTAAGATGTTCAGGTGTAGTAAAGCTTTCTAGTTTTAAAAAAATTATTTCCATTCTATTCTAACTTGACCAAATTTCAAAATTCAAACCGTTTTTTTAAAGACAAAAGTTTAACGAAATGCGCAAAAATCATTGCTTTTTAACTAAAGCAAAATTGCAAAAAATATGTATGAGTGTTTCACTTTTAGATGAAAAAAATTACTTTAAGTGGGGAGATTATCAAAGTTATAATTTAGAATGGCTTAAGTTTAAATCACTTGTATAGTTATTATGAGATCACCATTATCATTCCTTAAATGATGTGAAGAATTCCTATAATACAATAATTATTTAGTTATGTTAAGGAAAATCTTCAAAAAAGCCTATCATTTATATCAAATATTTCAATCATAAATTCTCTTAAATATTGGGTGAAGAGAGGGTTATTATCCCTGTGTCACAACTTTCTTTCTACAGTACAAAAAATATTTCAACCTTCATTCTTAACTTGATATGATAAAATAAAATTTTATTTTTAACTAACAGCGATGATGAGTTAGAATTCGAAAAAAATATTTTCTACATTAGAAGCCCCCATCGCCTAATCTTTCTCGATATTTTTGTTTGTATCTCAAATATAACAAAAGTTGGTTTGATGACTTCATTGCTGTATGTGAAACTTTTAGAGTTTCACATTATTTTCACATTATTTCACATTATCACAATTATTTTGGTAGCTGTTGGGACGATCGAAAATCCATTAGAATTATCATCATTCCTTTTACTGACGGCGTTGAATTTGTGTACGCAGGTAAATATCTCTTTTAGTGGAAAATTCTTTTATTTGTCATTTAACGTATTATCCCTCAAAGGTGCGATTTCTGACCTATTGTATATGTATTGTTACAAATTTCAAATATTGCTTCCCTACCACAGTTATTCTCGTAATATTTTAATGGATATTGAAAAAATGGCATAGGTATACTCCGTCCCGGCCGAAGCCATTCGGATATAACGATGAGCCGCCGCAAAGCAACCCCCACCGAGCACGGAAGTGCAGGTTAATCAACTTAATTTTCATAAAACTTAATTCAAAGAGCCAGATCGGAAATAGATACGAATTTAAATTCTCAAAAATTGTCACCTTGTCTCCAAGTATAGTAATTATCAAACATATCAACAGTTATTAGAGGAACATAAAAATGTAAACAACGTTAACTGAGAAAATGCTGTTTAAACGAAAAAGGTATAAACATTTTAACGGTTACTAGAAGAACATAAAAAATGTAAACAACGTTAACTAAGAAAATGTTGTTAAAAAGAAAAAGGTATAAACATTTCAACAGTTATTAGAGTAACATAAAAATGTAAACAACTTTAACTAAGAAAATGCTGTTAAAAATAAAAAAAGGTATAAACATTTCAACAGTTATTAGAGGAACATAAAAATTTAAATAACGTTAACTAAGAAAAAGCTATTAAAAAGAAAAAGGTATGAACATTTCAACGGTTATTAGAGGAACATAAAAATGTAAAACAATGTTAACTAAGAAATCGCTATTAAAAAGAAAAAGGTATGAACATTTCAACGTTTATTAGAGGAACATAAAAATGTAAACAACGTTAACTAAGAAAATGCTGTTAAAAAGAAAAAATATTTAACAACTATATACAAAGTAAGCTCTTGGTAACCCAAAAGCAAATAACATATATACAAAATATAGTTTCCATATACAATATAGACGTAAGAAAACTAATGTCAAAGCAAAGAGTCATTTCAATCGTGCTCCACGGATTCCAACTGCTTAAGATTATTGATAATTTTGGAAGCACTTGCCCTAAAGAGAGGGAGTTTTAAAAGCAATTTGATGTCCAAATTTCTCCAGCCTAATTGCCATGTTGAGCGGGTGTTTTCCCGTAAATAGCATTCCTGTATAATATGATGAATTATTCCAGATAATTTGCCACATCTGCACATATCAGATTTTCCAAATAACCTAGCTTGGTGAGCATTAAAGACCCCATGACCAGTTATAATTTGGTTAATGAAAAAGTCACCATATAGTCTTTTAAGATGCACTGTTTGAATAAATTTTTTAATCCAAACACCTTTATTGGAGGCTTCCCAACGAACCTGCCATTTTTCAATTATTTTTTTATTTATTTCAGTACACAGCTGAGTTGCAATTGGACTGAAAGAATAATCAATCACTGAGTTAAAGGAATATATTGAAGGTTGATATTGAAGGAATTCCAAATCAATGATCCCCCTATCGGGGTGACAAAAACTGAATTCCAGAAGCTGTTGATGTTTTGGGGATAATTTTATTCAGCTTCGTAACTGAAAAATTATTTCGGAAATTCTCCGAAAACCTATGAAACACTACAAAGGTAAAGCAGCAGTCAAGCGAATTCATTCTTTTAGTGTTGACCTCTGATTAAACTTGGCATTTGTACTTGAAGCGTTTGTTTCCTGATAGTCTAGTGTTTGTTTAAGCGCAGGCTCTGTCATCATGTATTGCATATTTCTACAAATATTGTCTTTGAATACGCGCTAATTGTACGCTATTTGGTATTGCTATTTATGTTTCGTACTTTCAGGTGGAATAAGGCTGCGTTTTCCATTACTCAAAATTCGAGCTCCTGCCATCGTACACCCAGTGGAAGAATTGTATAAAAATAACGAGTTAAATTAAATAAAGAATTGTATAAAAATTCTTCGGGCACATAAACTTCTTCAGACGGTTGTATTCTCTGTTAAAACTCCCCATACAGGAAGTTTCTAGTGCTTGCACCACCCAAAAGTTATCTTTTTTGATAAACAGTATAAATATTCTTAGTGTTTGATACCAGAAACAATGACAGTTTACTTCTTTTGAAACAAAGAGCTTTAGTTGCTTAAAATTGCAATCTAAAATCACATCAATTTTTATAGTGATGGCATAATGTTCAATATAACATAGCAACGATAAAAATGCACTATCAGCATGTTCAGATAATATAAGGTCTGTTGATAGGCTTTTTTCTTCACTTGCTTCTGCAGCATATTAATTTTGATGATTAAAGCCTTATCGTGTGAAATCAGTAAAACCACAATTTTAACAAGATCCAATTAATACTCAAGAAAATTATTTTGTTGCTGCTGCTTGTTGTTACTAATGACAATTTTATAGAAAGGTAATTTTAATTTTTAAAAAAATAGGTGAATCTTTTGTATATCATCCAAAATTATTATTCTTTTTCTTCTATAAAACAAGTAACATAAAAAATTTTCAATCAATTCTTACTTAGGTCAATAAAGAAAATTTTTAATTGAGTTATTTTTTATTAATTAATTACAATTAACATTAATAATTATTTGAAAAAATTTTGATTTTCGAAAGAATTGAACTTCATACTGAAATCCTTGCATTTGACCGATTGAACTACCACCTGTTGATTTCAATTTTCATTGCAAACTGCTAAAACTCTGTTTAAAGTATTAAAAGTTAGCTAAATTTAATTAATAAATTAATAGTGGAAAAAACTGTACTAACATCAAGTGTCATCCACCATAAGCTTAAAAAATGTATTTTAACTTGAGTGAGTGTAAAAAAAGTATTTTATTAACAAATGAAAAGTGAAATAAGATATATAGTAAGAATTGAAAAACAAGAAAATAAAATCTAAGGTTCTTAATATGTCAGTTCTAGGGGTGAGACAAATAACTGCTGATTAATGAAGCCCAATAAATGAAATTAAATATTATCCCACACGCATAACGCATCCTTCCGGTATTTCATACAAAGCATGCAGAAAATAATTTTAGGATTATAAATAGTACTTATTCGATATTCCTCATATTTCCGGAGGGGTTCATATGGAACATTCATAGTTGTGTTGAATTCAAACTTTTACTTATTATTTTTGATTTCCCCTAAGCAACAAGTATGAAATTTGATCTGTTTTCTTTTAATGGACTTGCAAAGTTGAGATATTTATTTATATTCATTCTACATTGCACTTTGGTATTCATAACCTGACATGTATTTTTTTTTCTCATTATTCCAGTATTAATCCGTTTCATATATAGTTTTAATACGGAAATTAATTTTTTTTTATTATTTAAATCTAAGAATCATATTTAAATTCTTAATCATTATGGATATTTAATTGATAAATATAATATTTACTATCCTGAAATATGTCATCATGGTGCTTAGTCAATCTTTTTAAATAAAGAAAAATCATTTCCATATGATGCTATTCTTATAGAAAACCCGTCTACAACATCATTAGTGATGACTGGCTTGAATGATGGATGATGCTCACAAAAACATTGCTATTATAGGGAAAGCCTGGTGTTATTTTTTTTTATCTAACACGCCTACGCTTCTATTAAGATATAAAACCATTTACCCTATATGATATATAAATATTCACAGGGAGAGACTATAATGCATAATTTATCACTTCTTTGAAACAGAATAATAAAAGCATAATGTTTTTTTTTCCTCTTCACGGAATATTTATCTTTGGATATCATTGCAGAATGTATGATGTATCTAGATACAATATCTTTTTGTAAAGATATCAATGCATACTTTTAAGAGATAAATATCTCTGAAGCAAAACAATGTATTTTGCATTGCGTATGCTTCAAAAGCGCAGAATGTAATCGAACTGTGTATAGTGATGGATAAAATTTAAAATGTAACATCTGTTTATTTTATTTTTTATTTATTCATTTTTGACAAAAGTACCTGTTGTATTCATATTTAAATAATTATTTTTTTTAATATTTACTATTTTATATTTAATGTCTAACATATTTTATTTGTTCATGTTTGACAAAAAGTATTTGTGTTCATATTTAGAAAACTGCTTTTTAAAATATCTACAGTTTCATACCTTATATGTAATTAATTAATATTCTTAAAGGCTATTTCAAATCTGTTCTTACTGTGGTTAAATATACGATAAATCTCAAGAACTTAGATAATTTTGTACAGATTTCATTCCTTTTAAAACAAATTTAGTATTCCGAACATTTAATGAATCCATTCTCATTTGAAGTTTCATCTTGAGATGAATGATAATCTGTTATATCAATCATCAGGTCAATATAGTATTGATATGGAATCTAACTATCTCTACTGCAATGGCAGTCTGAGAGTTATATGGAATCGATGAGCAGTGGCCTGAAAAAACTTTTAGTGTTCCAACCATAGTCTTTAAGAATCAATTCTTAGTTCAAATCTTCGTAATAATGATAATTTATATTACCCGAATGCTTGACCACGAAGAAGCAAAAATATTCTGCTTTATCAGAGTAAGCTAGAAACAGCTCTTAAAAAACATATGACATTAATCAGTTATATTTAGTCTAAGAAAGGTAGCAATATTAAGTCTAAGTTCTTTTTCTAAGAGGAGATACTATTAAGAGGTCCGTCCCTAAATGGCCTAAGTGTAACTTTAAAACAGAAACATAATATAAATAAACTCTTAGCGTTGCTGATGTTTTCTGCCTGCATAATTTTCTACAAATCCCGGTTTTAGAGTACACCTCTTTGTTTGCTTTGTTTCTTGTAAATTTTGTTTTAGCTATTATTTTTATTCGTTGTTTTCAGAAATATAAAATAATATCAATTATTTCCATAATCTGCATTATCTCTAGCCTTTAACCAATAACGTGTAAAAGAACGGAAACTTATACCAATATAGGAATCTATAACTTCGCTTCAGAGTTGCAAGGATTAAATGATGGACGTTCCTACTTATTATCTTTTTTAATATTTTAATGCCCTTATTCTGCAATATACCTATCCATTATTTTTATCAATCTTGAATTCGAATTTTCTTTCTCTTTACTTTCTCATATATCTAGTAAAGAGAAAGAAAATTCGAATTCAAGATTTCGATGAATCTCCGCTTTGTAACCCTTCCGGAGTTCGAAAAACACAATTTTGGACGGTGCTCGTCTGTCTGTGACAAAGATAACTCAAAGACATTTTGATTATGTAGTTGAAATTCTGTACGGTGTTTACACTAAATTTGCATATTTCTGTCAAATTTTAAGTAAAATTAATTCTATTCAGAGAAAGTTAGTCTATCCGATTTCTTGAAAATTAGTTAATATAATAATTACAAAACGATAGCTTGGGAGAAAATATTTCATATCCAACCCCGAATTGATAGAGTTATCTTATACTTTTAGTAACATGTTGTAGAATTAGCCGTATAAGCCAGATAATATCCTTCGAGCTGAAGGGCCCCTTTTGCTTGATTGGTATGTTACTTGGCTACAGGCCCAAACATCGCAGGTTCGTACCGCGACCTTCAATCGCTACATTGGTGACCTTGACAACGCAACCTTCCGCAACAGTCGTGGCGCCATCTACCCGTGGCAAAATCGTCAGACTCACTTGACGAAAGCTAAAAAATGCAAAACAAACAAATGATCGTCTGATCCACTTGACGAGCAAGCAGCAACTCGCCATAGCACTTGGCACAATACAAAAATCGTTCGATTCTTCGCCAACTCACTGGTGGGGAAGTACTGTAGTGTTAGTCTTATAAGCCAGATAATCTCCTTCGAGCTGAAGGGTCCCTTTTGCTTGATCGGTATGTTACTCGGCTACAAACCCAAACATAGCAGGTTCGTACCACGACCTTCAATCGCTACAATGTAAACGCGGTAATTCAAAAACGCAGTGGCTTACATTATTAAATATTTGTATAGTAATTTGGGACTTCAAGTGTAGTTTTGGGACAAATCTTTGTTTCGATTGGGTAAAAGAGCGTGTATAAAGCAGAAATTCATTTTTCAAACAGTTATAAAAGGCATACCAGTGAATATTTTCCGAAAAAATTGTCAAGGAGAAAAATGTGATAAGATTCATTAAAAATTTTAAATTCGTGACAAAAACTAACATTTCGTTACTACATCACTGCCGTGCAAGGCGGCATAAAAATTTATTAGAGTATACATGAAATTTCGGGGAAACCACTCTTCTAACCACGATCTTTTGCTTATGATTTACTTTCTCATATCTGTAAAAATAATAATGTATCGCCAAATGTATTGCTAAGCGCAAAACTCATGAACGGCTCGACCAGTTTGGCTAACTTTTTTTTTAATTTCTTTAAGATACGTGGAAAGCTCTTATAGAGAGAAAAAACAGGAAAAATTGATAGGAAAATAGTAAAAATTACACTTTTCTTACATATCCGCAAAAATTATTTATTTTCTCAAAGCCAAATCAGTAAGATATTCAGTTTTGTTAAGTTTAACATGTTTACAACCATTTATTTCAAACGATTCTGTTTCTTTTCTTAATTTTTGTTGCATTTAGAATTAAACATTGTTAATTAATTGATTTTTCGGATTCATTTTGAAGCATTTTTGAATTGAAATGAAAAAAAAAATAAAGGAAATTAAACATTTTTAATCTGTATAGCGTTACGACAACTGGAGTAGAAACTTCATACATTTGCGTTGCCTAAATTGACTTTAAAAATTCACACAGGTGCTGTGAATTATAATTGTTGACAACTGTGTTTTCATTTTATTTAAAAGTTTAAAAAATATGTGTGTAATACTGTTGTAGCTATCTTAATCCCAATCTATAAATAAAATAGATTCTGAACTTGATTTTAAAGACATATGGACTGTATTTGCTGTTTTGCTTTATTTCAGATAAGTAAGTCAGATAGTAAATAAATTGTTTTTAGGTTAATTGTATGATTTTCCATGCATACTAAGTCATGGGTAAAAGTTAGTTGTTAAATATATTTATTTAATATATAGTGCAATTTTCTTGTAAAATTTGGAAATTGGGAGATTATTTATACAATTGTAGCATAATACATATTTAAAGTACGCAGCATATTAATCTATTTACTTAAAAGTAGTAATTTTGGCAGAGAAGGTCTTAATATAAACACTTTAATTGAATATCTCCGCTATTCTTAATGAATCTTTGATACCTTAAATATTTTAAGAGAAATATTCCTTAGATTCTATAACATTATTTTAGGCAGATATATAAATTTTGCTTATGTGTTCTGAGGCCAACTGCACAAAGAGGAATTTCAAGAGTGCAATTTACCTTTAAAAATCTGGTTACATTTTAGTTATCAAAAGGTGTTAAAATTTCTGTAACAGTGATTTTCTTGCGAGAGCTCTGTCCTAATTGCAATTTATTGTCCTGGTGGAAAAGTTTCTGAATCTTTTACAGAGACGGAAAGTTAATTCTTCCTTTAAATGTGTTCTCCTTTAAATATATTAACGAGGAAGGTTTCGCGTTTTGTTTCGCGAATTCTTAAAGTGGAAACAATTTTGTAAAAAAAGAAACAATTTTTTTATTAAAGAGATTTTAATTAGAATTTAATTCAGCTCAGTAGAAGTTTTTTTAAATTTTAATGCCTTTTGTTAAACTTTATTTTAAATAAAGCTTTGAGAATTATCTCCTGTGTAAAGTTCTAATAGACATAATTTAATTAAAAACGTCCCTTAATAAAATTTAATTTAAGGTTATACTTTAATTAATATTTATTTAAGATATTTTCTCGATTACCCTTTTGAGTTTGGAATTTAATATTAGCATTTTTCAATTCCTCCTATTAGTTCACATTCAATCTACATGTATTTATATATCTTGTTCGAATTTTCGATTCGTTAATAAAATGCTTTTTTTTCCATCCAATCAAGTTCAAGTAGATTTTTTTCAAACTTGCAGTGGATGACTCTTGATGTTAATGCAGTTTTTCAAGTATTAATTCATTCATTAGATTTAATTCATAATTAAAATTTTGAATAGAGTTTTAAAAGTTTGCAATGAAAATTGAAATCAACAGGCAGGAGCTCAATCAATAAAATAAAAGGATTTCAGTATTTTTCACGTGAAGGTGAAAAATGCTTGTTCCACTTTTGCCAAAATCAATAATTTTTTATAAATTATTTATATTAATTGTAATTATTTGATAGAAAGTATTTAAAATAAAAATTTTCTTTGTTGGCCTAACTAGAAATTGACTTAATTTTTTTATATTACTTGTTATATTTGAATATATTTAAGTAATTATATTGAATATATGTATATATTTAACAATTAACGTCTTTTTCTGTTTTTGATAGGCACCTTAACATTATAGTAAATTTAAAACACATATTTTCATTTTAGTAAAGTATGAAATCTTTTTAATAACGTAATTTTTTTCTTCATTTATAAACTACTGATATGTGATACAAATGTATTGTATAAAGATATAAAAAGCTTAAAATCAGTAAATCTTTTTAATTGAGTTAGGAACCTAAAAATGTGTGTTTGCAGGTTTAAATTATATTTCCTTTATTTCTCTTTAATTGAAATTAAACTTCCCAAAAAACGCTGGT
>JAOUZG010022918.1:0-18306 GCA_026289955.1 Argiope argentata
TACTGATAGAATATTTAAGTGATTTTTGTGATGAGTACAATATAAATCTTTAGAAAGAAAGATTTCAACCTGAAATTCCAAGTCGTTTGGTTTCAGATAGTAAAGGAGATTCCAACTTTTTCTCTTCATGAAAGCATCAAATATATTTGCATTTCGTATGGAGAAGCATAAAATCTATATATTTGGTGATCTAGAAATTTACAAATCTATTGAAATCAAAATTTGAATCAAATCCGGGAAGAAAGTCTTAAGTTTTATTCCGAATCTAAACATTGTTTCCGCACTGCTATGCGGAAACATGAGATGGTAAAATACTTATAATCGTCCGAAAAAAACTACATTTTTTCAAATCATTAATTTGAAAAAGAAAAGAAAGAAAACACGGGTATGCAACACCTATGTCGTGTCTATTAAGAAGTTTTAAATAATATGTGTTCTACAAAGGATATATAGATTTATACACTTCAAATTATTTAATTCATATTAATGTTATAAAAACTTTTAATACATTAATTAAATATCATGTATAAGTGTTTAAATTAATTGAATTAATTTGTTGATCAATGACATTTTAGATACTCTAGAAATTGACCATATTTAAGAACAGAAATTGGCGTTTTCTCTCGCGGGAGTTCATGAATATTTAAATAGATAATATAGTTTAAGAACAATGCTAATAATCAATATTTGATCATTTTTTAAACATGAAGCTCTTTAATTTATACACTGTCAAAGGATTTTTATCAAATGACTAACTTATACGAACTTTTTTCAAATTTGTAAGATTGGAATTTTCACACCATTATTTATTCCTTTCCTTGTATATTAATTTTGAAATTTTGTAGAAATATTCAATTCTAAATACAGAATATTTTTTATGGCGAATGGTTTTTAGGTCTTCTAAAACAGAACTCACCGCCCTATGAGAATTCAAATGTTGAAAATATGTTTGAAAAAGATGAGTAGAATGAAATTTTTCCTCGTGAGAAATGGCGATTGTGTCTATAATTCGTATGAAGATGGAAATGTGTCCATACATATCTTTCCCTCTTGAAACTCGCATACAAATTCTGTGGAAATAAACTTGATTCAATATTAAGGTATCTTCAAGCTATTTGTTTCATTGAGTGTTGGGTTTTAATTTCTAAATGTTTTTGGAAATGTATGTGGCGATTGAGAATAGCAATCGGCATTTATAAAACTAAGGCGAATACCTTGGAACGAATCGTTTTCGTTTTTCATCTGAACTTTTTCAATATCCTTCACTTTCTAGACCTGGAATGCAACGAAAGTTGCAGAGAAGAGAGTATTAAATATCGTATCTTCAGTTAACAACTTTTTTTCAATGTTGCATTGCCTGAATTCAGTACTTAGTAAAGTTCAAGCCTTTCCAACTGAAATTTTAAATTGTTTGTTTTTGTAAGTACTCAACATCTCGCTCTTAGTTTTTGACAAGAAAATTTAAAATCCTTGATGTAGTAGGCATTCTAATAGGTTTTAAGTTAAGCCTTTTATTTCCTTAAGAAAGCAAAATGTATTTGAGCGAGCTACATAGGAAAAATCCGATTTTATTGCTCCTTCCCTTTTTAAAGAATTCCGAGCTCTTTTCAATATATAAATATAATAAACATTAATGTATTTTCATTATAGTTTGCTAAATAAACTGCATGCTAACTTATCTTTAATTTGCGGTAGAAAAATTTGAAATTTGCAGTTTCTGAATTGAATGAAACAAAACATTTATTAAAACATTTTTATTTTTTACTTTAGTATGAGCAAGAAAAGAAATGCTTGCAAATGAAATGGAATACCTAATAAAAATTGCTATCAAGAGTATCAATTTAACAGAACTATTTTAAACTGTTGCATATCAAAACAGCTATAGGTACATAAATAGATCCTTAATTCAAAACATTTTTATATGAAGACTATTATGATGCACAATTATGTCAAATGAGCTCCATTAATTGAAATGAAAAATAATATTTCATGCTGTTGCATTTTAATAATTTGCAATTTCTGGAAAAATTACAGCCAACATTAAGACGTATTTAATGAAAAATACAGGTTTCTTTTTATAATTATCGTTTCGAATGATACAAAATTCAATAATACCTTTTCACGGGGAAATTAAAAATAGGTTTAGAACATGGAATTCGAAGAGAGCCCTTTTTAAATATTTTTCAAGTTAAAACTTAGTTTCTTCAACATGTAAGATAAATAATCTTTAAATCTATTTTCTACGTTTATCCATTTTTTTACTCATTTTAAATAAGTTTAAAAATCAATTATTGGATACTACCAAGCTGTTTCTTTGAATTGCAATATACATTTGAAAATAAAACATTTGCATGGCGCATTTGTCTATTATTTGCAGCTGATTATCTCCTTGGTAATTTTCTCATTTTTCTTCCGCTATATTTTCTTTTAAGACTCATTTTTAATACTTTTTATCGATTCTTCTTCCAGATTCACGAGTATATTTCCCTCGATGCAGCATTGCCACTTTTGGAAAATTTAATTGAAGTAAGCGCAAATACGATCTTTTTTAGTTTTTAGGAATCGCAAAGAATTCCACCTTTATCACGTTTTTCATATTTTTATCGATTTTGTAAAATCTATGGTTATGCAAAACGTCCAACTTCCATGTGTCCATTACTTCAGAATCAGAGTGTGTGATAAGTGCTTGAATGTCTTTTATATTAGTGTAAATGTATTAGACATGACGTTGGAAAATTTTAGTCTGTGCTTTCCAATGAATATATATACAGCTTTCTTATGAATAAGTTTGGTATGTTCCGTACGCAAATAAAAATTCCCATGTGTAATGTGGTCCCATTTGCAACCTTGAAAATTACAGTATTTAAAAATTTTGTAGGCTTCTACTTTTTGACTTTTAGTTTCTAGAGTCTCGCTTGTTTGGTTTACTTGTGATTGTATGGCCAACGGCACAGCTCAATCATCAGAACTCCCCACTTATACGTTATTTTGAAGAGATTAAGAAAATTCTCGACATTTTATTATTCTTTCCGACATATAATAAAATTATAAAAGAACAAGATTTTCTAACGGAACAGGAAATTGAAATTTTAATAAAATAACATTTTTGAGTTAATTCTTTTAAAAGATCTTGCTACAGATGATAAAAAAATTTTACGTTCAATTTTTGGTTTTTAAAATAATATAGGATTTTCAAGAGTATCTCAGACAATTATAATATATTCAATTTTATTAAAAACTAATAAAATTTTAGCAGGGCGTTTGTGCAAAATATTTTCAACGAAATATAGTAGTATGTTCCAAGTGGCTTGTTCAACATTTATCGAAGTTTACTTTTGCAAAGTGTGTGTCTTTTGTTTCCAAATTCAAAATATTATCTTATTCTGTTTTAAAGCTCTTTTCGAACCTTCCTTTCAAAGAAATAAAGGAAGTAGAAATGCAACCAGAAGAGGTCGATGGTGATCATCCTTTCTTGGACGATTGCGATGTAAGTGTTCCCTTTGATATATATAAATTTTATTAAACCTTATATTTAACCTGTGTAAAAAAATCAAAGAAAATTTCTTTGAACATTTTTTAGAGTTTACGAACAACTTTCTGAGTACAAAGGCGTTGCTTGCTAAACACTGAAGAAAATTAAATAGTTTTCATAATCAAATACTTACTGTTACTAGCATTACTATATTTTGATTCCACTTTGCTAGGTAAAATGCATGCTAACTTATATATAAGTTGCAGTAGAGAAATTTGACTTTTTAAAAGTTTATAATTTCTTAAATAGTTCTTTCTGGATACCTATTTATTATTTTTAAGAAATACTTGGAAAGTGTTTGAGATTTCTGGAGAATCTTTGAATGGACGCCACTTCAAACATAATTATGCGAATGAATCACGACTTCATGTAGATAATTGCTTCATATAAGATTTCTTTATGTATTTAAAGATTTTGTCAAATATTTTTAAATGTTCGTCTACTTAGACTCTAGATTTAGTTAACTATTTTAAAAGGCAGAATTTCTTATTCAATAAATAATTTACTGTAAAAGTTTAGCTGAATTACAGTATACATAGTGTAAGGTTTCTTGAATATAGGAAATTGTTTTTTATTAGCGCATCAAAATGAATGCATTAAACTTTTATAAACGTTTTTTGGCTCATTTTTCAAAAGCGTTTTCAGTAAGGCAGTTCTGAAGCCAAATAAAAAAAAAACTTCACTCTTTTAATATTAATTGATATCGATTTTTTTCATATTAATGCTAATTAATAATGACAGCAAATTATTTAGCATTTTGAGCTATTGTTAACGAGAAATTTCACTAAAAAGGTTATTTTAAGAACTGAAATGAATGGCATTTGGCGCGCTTTCTTCTGACTACAAATGCATTACGCAGAACGAAATTTAGCTTTATCTCACCAATAAGGTTTCTAAATAAATATTCTATTTTATTGCATTTGCGTATTAAATGGTCATAATGATGAATTGGGAAAAACGTCTCATTTATAGGCTTTTGTTTGTAAAAATCCTTCCCCATTCCTCTTGATTAATGCACAAAACTAGATTCGTCTACGGTTTCGAAAAGCACAACTCTGGTGTGAAAATAAAAATCTTTGCCATCGCTCAGTTTTTAGCTTTGTACAAAGTCTCTTATTTTATATCAAAGGAAGGGATAATGTGAGAAAGTGTTTGGGAGACCATTCATGCCTCTTTTTAATTAAGATTAAATCATATTAATGGATATTTAAGAATAAGAATTTAGAATGCATATAAAAAGGTACAAATAATTACAATAATGAATAACAACCGCTGTTATGATATTAATTTGTCGAAACGCCAAAAGTAAATGGAATAGAAAATTGCCTTCTAATTTATCCCAAGATGGCTTTATTTTTTTTAATAAATATTCTGTTAAATTTTTCCGCAAATTCTTATGACTGTTTTTCTATTTTATAGCTTGACGTCTTCAAAATTGTATCTCAGGCATTGGAAGAGATGAGATCTGAAGTAAGAGTTTTAACATCTTTTGACATGTAAATACTTCATTTATACTTGAAAGAACCAAGAAGTACACAAGAAAAAGAACTTGATAAGTAATATAAGGCTTTCACAATATTAAAAATCCCTAAACCTCTAAACTGAATTTTAATTGCATAAATATTCTACATGCAATGGCAATTCTGTTTCGTGTTTGGAATGAGTGCATTTTTAATTCTAAATCCGCAATTGATTGTAAGTATTAGGAAACTTAAAAATCAAAAATCACACAAATATGCTTATATTATAATAGGAACTCAAATAATAATAAATGTTCCAAATGGAATAGGTCATCTAATTCAGAAAGGAATTCAAGTCGTACGTTAAGGAATTAAAAACGGTTTTCCGTTATAAGCATCGTATTTCTGAAATGAATAAAAATTTTAATAGTGTCGTGAATTGAATGTTCAATAACGGAAAAATATCTTGAAAGAGATGTTCTTACATAAAGTATTAAATAGATTCATTGAATTCTAGTTCTCCTTCCATGCGAAAAGATGGAATCGGCAAAAGGCTTAAAGCTGCACCACATGAATTATTGTTAAAAGATCGATGGCGTTGCTAATGATTATTACATAAATAAATCGTGGGATAATGTATGGAACCTTCTAAAGCTGATTTCTTTCTGATTGAAGTAGCTGAGGAAAGTAGTTTAGTGGTTAAAAAAACATCCGAATTTGATATTTTACAGAAACTCAAATTTCAGACTTTTGTTTCTTGAATAAAGGCAATTATTCTATGTTTTTACATTAGCGCATCAAAATGAATGCATTAAACTTTTATAAAAACATTTTTTGCCTTTTTCAAAAACTTTTTCAGTAAGGCAGTTCTGAATCCAAATAAAAAATAACTTCCATCTTTTAATAATAATTGATATCGATTTTTTTCATATTAATGCTATTAATAACGACAGCAAATTATTTAGCATTTTGAGCTATTGTTAACGAGAAATTTCACTAAAATAATTCTTTTAAGAACTGAAATGAATGGCATTTGGTACGCTTTCTTCTGACTACAAATCCATTACGCAGAAAGAAAAATTAGTTTATCTCCCCAATAAGAAGGTTTCTAAATATTCTATTTTATTGCATTTGCGTATTAAATGGTCATAATGATGAATTTTGAAAAACTTCTTTTTTATATGCTTTGTTTGTAACAATTCTTCCTCATTTCTCTTGATTAATGCGCAAAATTAATGTTTTAAGTGTTTAAATTAATTGAATTAATTTATTGAGCAATGAAATTTTAGATCAAAAAATGATCATATTTAAGAACAGAAATTAGCTTTTTTCTCAAGAGATAGTTTAAGAATATTTCAATAGATAATAATACAGTTCAAGAACAAGGCTAATCAATATTTGATCATTTTTTAAGTATAAACCTCTTTAATAAGAATCCTTTGACAGTGTATTGATTAAATTTCTAACTTAAACTGACGGATTTCAAATTTGTAAGATAAGAATTTTCACATTTACTCTTCTTCCTTGCATATTAGTTTTGAAATTTTGTAGAAATATTCAATTCTAAATACAGAATATTTTTTACGGCGAATGGTTTTAGGTCTTCTCAAACAGAACTCGCCACCCTATGAGAATTCAAATGTTGAAGATCTGTTAGAAAAAGATGAATAAAATGAGGTTTTTAATCATGAAAAATGGCGAATGTGTCCATATTTCGTATGAAGATGGAAATGTATCCATGCATAACTTGCCCTCTTGTAACTGGCATAAAAGTTCTTAAGGAATAAACTTGATTCGACATTAAAGTAGCTTCAAGCGATTAGTTTCATTGACCGTTGCATTTTAATCTTAATTTCTAAATGTCTTTCGAAATGAATGGGTTGATAGATTATTGAGAATTGTAATCGGCATCTCTAAAACTAAGGCGATTATCTTGGATGGAATCATTGTCGTTTTTCATCTGAACTTTTCAATATCCTTCACTTTCTAACCCTGGAATGTGATGAAAGCCCGAGAGAAGAGAACATTCTTTCGCATAGAAATGAAATATGTGTGAATTCAGTATTTTAAAGTTCAAGCTTTTTCAACTAAATTTTAATTTGTGTATTTTCGTAAATCGTTAACTCGCCCTTAGTTTTTCGCAAAAAATGTTTTTAAACCTTTGTAGCAAACTTTTAGAGTAGGTTTGTAAGTTAATTTCTACCCTTTTTTTCATATAAAAGCAAATCGTATATTGAATCGTATACATGCGAAAAAATTGCTTTTTGATAATCCGGCCCTTTTTGAGAATTTTAAACCTTTTTTAAATATAAATATGAACTTTTGAAGCTGTTGATGATTTTCTGTCTCAATTAAATCATTTTAAACATTTTCAAAACTAAAATGTAGTGACTTTATCTGCTGTTATTTATTTCATAGGAATTTATTAACAAATGTGTATTTCATACGTCTCGAACCACAAAAGATGCTCATCAGAAAAGAAATGGGGGGCATTCCAATGGAGCTTTCATCCCTCGAAATCCACTTCAAAAAATATTGACCAAATCTCGGAAGGAGTAAAAATGTAAGTCGATAAAATGTATGGATTTTTTGTTTCTAATGGCAAGCCGACAATTAAGGGATTATAAATTCATAATATTAGAGTTTTGTTTTCAATTCCAATTATGCTGCCTTACTGAAATTTTAATGTCCTCTGTCTGCAGAAATTTGGTTTTCAGGCTTTCGTCTTTGAACGCAATTGTTGGGAAGGAAACTTATTTTTAATTGCCTATACTTTCTTGGGAAAATTTTTATTTGCATTAGGGAATTTCTTTAACATCCTATACTTCGCGTCTGGAGTCGCTTCTTTTGATATAAAAGCTGTGACAGCGACTATTTATCAAAAGTAAGAAGATAATTCTTTAAATTGTAAGATTTAGCAAGGTGAAATGGCTGTTTTTAAATCCAACTTAACAAGATGCATTACAACTAGAGGCACTAATTTTCAAATAGTTTGGTTCCGTTTTTAAAATGCTATATTTTATTTGAATTTATCGCCTGTTAGTGAATCTGCAAAGGGTCACTTGGAATAGATGAAGTCGCTTCAGCTGGATGAAATCAAATTTTCCCAATTCTCTGAAAAGCACTTTGTACAGAAATTGGGAAGTATGTTCAATGTCTTATTTCGGCCCTGCTAATTTAATAAGACATTCTTTAGCGAAGTTTGTATATAATGAAACTAAAATTTTATTCATCGGACAACATTTCAGCATTAACCTCAGTCTCTTTATAGAAGCTGATCTAGTAGTACTTCAAGAGTACTTGTTTTAGTGTATTTGTTACTGTATATAAAGTTTTTGAAATGAAGCAGATAATATGCAATTTAAGTCAAATTATCGAATATATCTGAGCAAAATGCACCCTTGTTTAAAAATATAGAGAGTTAAGGTTTCTATTTTTTTATTTTTAAAGATGTTGACAAATATCAATTCCTTTTAAGTAGATCACCCAAAATTGTTCAGGTTTCCTCACTGAATCCTTTAGTCTTTTTCCCTACGCGGCGTTAGTGATCGTCTCTTATCTACTTGATTAATCCGATTAGACGGATTTGCATCTTTTCCAAACGTTAATTTAAAATGGCTTTTAAAGCAATTGTAGATGCTTTTGCAGAAAATATAACTGGAGTTTGCTTCTTTGGCAGGAATTTATTTTAGGCTCGGTTTTAACGCCATTTATTTTTAGCGTTCCAGTTGCATTTATAAACACAGCTCGGAGGCAAATTTAAAGATGCTAGAGAGTATATTTTGTGAAATAACAGAATTGTTATGCATTTAATATATTTCTATTGTGATTTTCTTTGTGTATGTGTGGGCATAATACATTGTCTTTCAAAGGCATTGATTTTATAACCGAACGAGTCGTCTAAAATACTGGCTGACGTCAATGGATGTACAAGGCAACAGTGTTCTCTATGAAAGCACAATTTTTTAGAAAGTTTAAACCCCGTCCTTTCGCGGATTAAAGTTTTTAACTTTTGATTCTGAATAATATTGGAAGGAAATTTTTTTTAATAAAACGGTATTCTCTCTTAAATTTGAAGTAATTTTAAACAATTTTAGCAAAATTAATAAAAAATGTTCAATCTTACCCTAACCTGAAATTAGAATTCAAACAAGTGTTTAATTTTTCTTTATTGCAAAAAAAAGCAGTCTTGAATTCTCGAAGAAACTGAGGCATGGAAACGCTTCTCTCGATTTCGTTTTGAAGACTTCTGATATACAGATTATTGATTGAAATTAAATATCTCGTATTAATTAAATACTTCATTTATGCTCTAATAAAGCAATTTTGATCTCAACTACTTTTCTACTCATAAACGATACTAATCTAAAATTCTTGACTCCAAGTCCCGACTGTATCGCCCTTTTCTTATTGCAACATTTTTAACTTGACTCTTCCGTTAAATGCCTATTTTCATTTTTCTCTTGAATTATACTATGCATATACAAAAGCACTACAGTAGCCTTTCCGTATAAGAGCAAAGAAAATCGATAGCATACAGTTTTAGTTATGCGAAAACTAGTTTGGAACGCGTTTTAAAGTTACTATAATAGAGTATTGTAGATTCCTTTAATATTTGTTCTATTTTTGTCTGAAAAATTCTTTATACAACTTACTGCTATTTCATAGCCAGAAATTCTTAGGTTGTTAACTTTATAGCAGTAAATCTTTTTCCTTGCTGTTACGAGAATTTGAACGGATGTCTACTCCATTACTCCCTCACCTTTATATTAAGTCGTTTGATGCATAAAAAATCGTATGAATATTACTGCATCATTCATAGAAATTAAACGAGTACAAAATAAGATCGATGGATAGTTTTAGCACTTTTTCCTCCGAATTCCTCAAAATAAGATTGATGCTTGTTTTCTCTCTTAAATATTCTTCATATTAGAATTCTTTGCCGTTTATCATGCATTCATTGGCTGAATTCGTTTTAAGCGATTAAATATAATCCAGTTTACGAAATATCGAATCCTTGGACCCTTGCTTAACCTTTAACTCGTTAACCTAGTTTGACGAAATACTTTGTCATACACGAATGTGTAATACTATTGGCATGACGGCAATTTTCGTCTTGAGAAATTTAACTCGGTGTTTTGAACATTCCTTTATTTCCATTATGAAACGTATTGAACAAATGTTTATTTCTCAGTTAACAGGCTAATTTCTTCATTTTTATTCGTTGCTCTTTACATACTCTTCTGGCCATACATAGCATAATGACCAGGATTAACAAATTTACCTTAATTAAATCCTCAGGACAGAAATTTGTTTTTGGCTTTAGTGTATTACAATTGCATGTGCGATACCCATAGAAAGGTGAAATATTAAGTTGGATATAGCCTTTTGCTTTTTGTATGTTTATACATTTTTAGAATTTTTCTAATTGCAGTTTTCCTTCCATCCATAGGGAAATTGGAACTATCAATCTGTGAGAAGAGTTACTTCACCAGCTGTAGGGGCAAACTGTTCCACCTCATTTCGCTACTTAGTATCCTGTGCAAAGTGTACGGGGCTTCTGAATTGCTTGATCAGATTATCAGCGACAGTAATATTCTAATTTCTGAACAATTTGGTTTTCGGAAAAATCTGTCGCCGAATCGCCAACTAATACGCTTTACAGAATTGGTTCATGACTGCTTTCACAAGTCCCAAACCAAAGATGCGCTTTTTCTGGACGTAACCAAAGCCTTTGATAAAATTTGGCGTGAAGGGTTCTTATTCAAGCTCATGCGACTTGCGGTTTCATCGCAATTTGTCAATTTTACGCTCGTACCTAACTTCTCGTAATTTTAGGGTAGGAGTAAGCAATGTCATCCCCCCCGTTCAATCCTGAGTTGATGTGCACAAGGTAGTTTATTCACCCTAACTCTTTAACATTTGTTAATGTTCTACCTAGAGCTAGCAATCGTCGCTTGGCGATTTTCTCAGACGATGTCGCTATTCTCACACAGCAAAGGAATCCAGTCATGAATTCTACTACATGACCGTTTTGCGGTGCTGGCTCGTTGGGTGGAAAATGGATTAACCCCACTAAATGCGCGGGCCTCCTTTTCACTAAATAGTTGAAAATGCCCGATCTAGAACAGATCCAAATTTTCAACCAACCCGTTTGTTTTGTAAATGAATACAAATACTTAGGGTTGATTTTAGACACAAAATGAAGCTTTAAGAGTCGTAATAGAGCAGCCCTCGCAAAAGCTACAGGTACGAGAATTAATCTCTACAGCTTAACTTCTCCTGAGAATAAGCTAATGATTAGGCTCAAGCTTCTGCTCTATAAAGCCATAAGACCTGTTTTGATGTATGGTTCCCATATCTGGGGAGGCACATCAGCAACAAATATTAAAAAGCTTCAAGTTTTTCAAAACAGAAAACTGAGGCAAATTGTTAATGCCCCCCTGTTACGTCAGAGGAAAATAATACATGACGATCTTCAAATTGAACCTATTTCGGAATTTGTCAAAAAGGTATTCGGAAAAAATACCCCAGATTCGTAACGAGTTACTTCAATTACCTGCTATTGATCCTACAAAATCAAGCTCTAGAAAGAGACCTAGAGCAGCGATCGAAAATACCTACAATTTTCCAGCCTTAAAAAGCTGTGGACAAATAAAATCTGTTACCAATCTGGCGTTTAAAATTTTCAAAATTATTTCTGTTCAGGCTTTGGTAACTACTATGAGGTACACGCGTGAAATCGGGAATTTCTATTTTTAAAAAATTGAGCAAAATAGTTTATCAGCCCTTATAGTTTAAGACACATGAAACGTAACTCCATTAAATTACTCTCGGACTGTCCCATAAATAATAAAAATTTTATTTTAAATTAAACTATTATCAAAGAACCATTAAATACCAAATTTCATGACGTTAGTGCTATATTATTCCAAACTAGTTCATATCGATTTCAACTTTCTCTAAACTTAAAATTAAAGAATTTATTCCAAATTAGGTTGTGGTGGTGCTTTTGACCCCTTTGTCACATCAGGAAACTCCGAAATATCAAGACATTGCCATTGTATACCAATTAGAACATATTGCTACAACGTAGTAACAGGAGTAGTCTCCCCATACGCTGTTGCCATCTTGTGATGGTGTTATCCCAGGGAACGCCTTGCGGGTAATTGGTGCACAATTATTACATGTGAGAATTTGGTGTTATTTTAGATATTTAATGAATCTATAGTATGATTCTTGTCGCATTTCGTGCGATTAATTTGTTAATGGTGACATGTCCACTTCACAACGGAAGGAGGCGTGCAGTAGCTTCTGAGGGTATGGAACCCTCGGCACCCGAAGGCACAAGTCCGACTTTTAGCTCGTATGAAGATGACGCGCTTATCACATTTGCTTGCCCATCAGTGATTTTAATAGGGGGCACATTCATACGTCTCGCAGATGGAACAACCATGCTCTGACCAGGACTCTAACCCAGAAAGCCCTGACTACGAGGAAGACGCTCCACATCTATGCCAGGATGCCGGCTTCATATTATTTAGAGGACATTTAAAAATAAATTTGTTCGGAATATCTTGGTTGCATCTCGTATTCTACCTGCATTCCTTTTTAGCCGACTGAAATTCCTGCACAGTGAATGCACTTGCTTGATGAAACTGGTGTTAATCTTCTTTCTGTAAAATGAGTATTGGAAACCTGCAATATGAAGAGTAGACTGTAGAATGCATATGCTTGGAAAAACTTCTGGAATACAACTATACTACAGAAAGTAATTGTATTCAGCTCAATCTATTTTGTGTAATAAAATTTAGAGTTTTGTATTTAAATGGACTCGTATTGTTTCTTGTCTGGTATTCTCAAAACATTCTACATGTAAAAGAGTAGCTTTCAGAATTGACCAATACTATCGGTTATTTCATTTCTTTATATTGAAGCGGAGCTCTCGAAACAAATTCAAAGAGTAAGTTCTTTACAACAGTGATAACTAAGTTTATACCTTACTTATGAATTCAAAAGATACAACAAATGTTTATTTTGTAGAAAGTTCACAATTTTGTAACTAAAAACATTTATTTCAGAAAGTTGCAACATGGTTTTTCCTTTTTGAAAAATGGATGCGAAATTTTAATACTCTGGGGAGTAATTCATGTTAAAGTTTTCCGCTTATATATTTGAAACAGGCGAATATTGCAAGATTACTTGAAATGTTTAATGTTGAGTTTTTCTGAGCATCTAAATAAAAATTCTTCTTCTGACAAAGAGAAATTTGCTACTGTTGATCGCGGTTTGATGAATTTTTGGGGACCTTTATATTGAAATTGCAAGAGATTCTCTAAGAGTTCCACAATATAAAAATTACGAAGTAGTTGATAAAGGTAAGCATTTTGGCAATATTTTGGGACTCTTCTGGTAGTTTCTAAGCACCGCAGAGGATTAGAATTTTCAGTAAAACCATTTTTCTACTTGATAAGAGATTTACAGAAATGTAAGCTTTTTCAAGTTGTGGAATAACATGTAAAAAAAAAACCCAACCAATATTTAAAACAATTGCGATTAAATTCCTGTAATGTAATAATAAAATTGAGCATATTATTTAAGTTACAAATAAAATTTAACTGCTAAATAATGAAAAATAACTTTCTGTGAAAATTCCCTTAATTCGTATTCGATAACTTCTTGTATTCTTATTCCACTAGTGCTTTCGATTAGTTCGTGTACTTTATGATAAATGATGCAAGCAAAAGTGGAAAATCGAAACTAAACCAGAGAAACTTGTCTCCTCTCTACTTTTTATCGCACTCTTGAAGGAAAAAATCATATCCTCTGTTCCTGCACAACGTAGGGACTGGTGAGCAATAGCTATGAAATACCTAGTATTTTTATTGAATCAAACTCAAAAAATTTGAAATTTGGAGGCTGTTTTGACTGCTGATTGACATCAAAATTGCCCATGAAGCAACACTTGTGATGATGCGATGATAAACGGAATTCCTTTAAGTAATTCCAGTTCTGAATTTTTCAGTCTCACGCATGAAAAAAATACTGGCTTGTAGATAATTAACCATCTGATGGATTTAAAATGTTTTGCTGCCCTTTTTGTGCCAAATTTTGTCTGCTCAGCTCCTTTTGTTTAATTTAATGGTTTTCAAGCTCGCTTGTATTCGAAGAGATTTTTTCTTAACAAATTTCTTTCACGGTTGGATAGAAATCTGAAGATTTCATAGCAATTTCAAATACTAAATTGCATCCATCTCTTCAAAAAGGCTTGGAGTTATCTTATTCACAAAGGATTAGATAAACAACCATAACGCCTAAAATTTGTTTTTGAATTCGGAGAGATCTGGAATGTGGAGAATAGCTCTAAATAATTTTGAGTTTTATTGTGCTTTGCTTCCTCCATAAGAAGTAATGATGAAAATAACTGCCATATCGAAGCCTTTTTATTCTTTAAATTTCTCCTAGAAGTAAAACATTTTTCTATTAGGCAAACATTACTGATTATGAAGCTTTGACCGTTACTATTTTAATTCAGGCTTAATTATTTCATTAGCCAACAGGAAGAATATTCAACAGTTAGCATATTGGTTTTCTTCGATTCGTTACTTAATGCGTGTAAGATGAGAAAAAAATGAGAATTTTTGGCTATCAATCGCAATGAAATTTAAAGTATATATTTAAAATATAATGGGCGACCATGAAAGAAATATTTTACAATTCATGAGTAATTTGGGAAGTCCACCTAAGTCTAAAAAAATGTGTACCATATTAAAAATACGTTAGTAAAAAAATATTTTATGTTTATTAAGTGAAATGTTTGCTAAGAAATAAACAGAAGCCAGCTCTGTTGTTCCTGTTATTAGTGGCACTTGCATTAAGGGCAACCTTAGTCGAGGCATCGGCGAGTTTTAAGCCAAAATGAACGTCTATTGATTTGAAGTAGCGCTAATTAGGGCGACAGAGTACGACTTAGCTACACACTCATCATTGTCGCTTACACGGCCCTTTTTTACAGGGGTTTGGGCACAATCTCACATTTACAGATAGAGCAAAGAAGAACAACCATGCCCGAATCTGGTCTCGAACCTGGGACGCTCAGATCACGGGGAAGACATGCTACATTGGTGCTAGGACGTCAGCATGTGTAGATCTAAGAGTTTAGAACTCAGTTGTATATCCTTGCGCAGGATCCAGGCTCTATATTTATTAAAAATCGAATTAATAACTCCAACCTTGCATGCACGCAAATACGTGAATATTATTAAAGTTTTATAAAGACGTCATAAAATGAGCACCATGAAAGAACTACCTAATATTTTTCAAGATACCAATAAGATCATACTTAGAAATCATTTAAATAGATGTTGCATTTTTTTTAATAAGCTAGTGTATTGAAATATCCTTATTTTTTTAATTCCTTCTATTAGCTCACACTCTCCCTAAATATGTATATATTGCTCAAATTTTCAATCTTTAATAAAATATTGTTTATTCATCCAATCAAGTTCAAGTAATTTTTTTAAGTTGTAGTAGATGACATTTGATGTGAATACTATTTTTTCATACATCAATTCATTAATTTTTTATTAATTATTTAAAAATTAACTTCCTCGCCAAAATCTTAATTTCTCCGCCGCCAAATAAGTACCGAAATAACTTTTCCCCCACGCCAATAAGGTTAGGCTTAACATGTTTTAGGCCGATTATATCAAACTATTCTGTTAATTTTCTTAATGATGCATTTAAAACTAAGCATTGTCAATGAATCAGTTTTTGAGATTCATTTTGAAGTACATTCTAACTAAAATAATACCGAATAAAGAAAATTGGAAAATTGGAAAATGCGTTTCCCAATTGGTGTAGAAAATTCACGCATTTTGCGTTGTCACAATGGACTTTAAAGCTACGTTTGGCATTGAAGATTCAACTCTAGTATCATTTTTTGATCAATTATTTGTAGTAATTGCAGTTGCCGGGCCGGGGTATTCTTGTTAGCATGGCGTTAGATTCGCATCCATTGGGCTGAGAGTTCGAACACCCTATATAGAAAGGAGAATGGAAATTGCCATCAAATTCACTTTCTGTTTTGCCGCTTAATGCTGTGATTCTGTCATATTTATATTAATTGTAATTATTTAATTAAAAGTAACTAAAATAAAAAAAATTATGTTAAACTAAGTAGGAATTGATTTTTAAATTTTTTTATGTTACTTATTGATGGAATAACTTACGAATACAAAACCCCAAAAACGCTTTTACTGTGGGTTGTTTTACTCATTTCTGTTTTTTTCCCTATTACTGTTCCCTAGTTGTGTCATTTTTGAGGCCTTCGATGCATTTTAAGAATAATTTCTAAAAAATCAAAAATACTTTCTTTAAAACAACCTAAAAGATGATTTGAACGTTAAGAAAATGTTGGTAAAAGTAAATTGCTTTTTGAGATTACTTGAAAACAGATGTAACAATTATGCACCATTCAAATATATTTTTATAAGTTCATTTAAGGCTCTTTATTGTTAAAAGCAGTTCAAAAGAAAACTATCACTATAAATATTTTATTATTCTTAAAAGTGAGAGGGTTTCATTCATAATATTTAAATATCCATATAAAAAATAATTCAGGGAAGCACGCTGTATGCGCTTTCCACGATCGAAAAATTGACACACTTTAAACTTTTTTATGATCTCTGTTCCTTCGGTTTCAGCAGGGTCATCACGGGTATGCCCATTAATCTTGCTTGACTTCTCGTGGCGACACCGCAAAGTGTACTAAGAACGATTCAACAGCTCCCAGTCTGACTAAAACACCCACCCTGGGACTACCCTTAAAAACTTTTTTGGTGGGTTTTAAGGGCTTAACCTTGGAAAAGTCTCGACAATTATGTCTGTGATTTAAATACTAAATGAACGATTGTTTGCCTATCATCCAACATATACTTTCTTCTCTGTGTCCATTGCCATATAGGCTTTCAGTTTTAAAATTTTTTTCAATGAAATCGGCCTACACATGTGTAATTTTCAAAGGAAAAAGAGTTTTCTAGAAGCCCTATTTACCCCCCCCCCTCAAAATCCCTTCTATATACGTACATGTGATTTTTATCAGTATAAAAGGCACATAAATTTTAATTTTACCTACAGAACGGACAATTATATTATGTATAGTATACAATGTATTTCATTTGAGCATACTTTTGTTATCATTATTTATATATTAGAAGGTTACTGCTGTTTAACAACAAGTTGAAAACAATATTCATTTATTAATGCATAAGTTCTCGCAGATAAGAACAGTAACATATTTTTAAATTAAGTAAGAGAATTTTTAAAATCTCGAAAACCATCAAAAGAAAAAGAAAATGAAATTTGTCAATGAGTCGATAATATTGCTTTTAAAAATGTTCACATTAGTTTAAAGTTATCTAATAACAAATATTTTGTAATGATCTTTGAAAATTAAATTAATTTTTAATTTTACTATGTTTAACTTTATATCCAATAAGAAAATTTTTTAAAAAACCATTTCTTTTTTTAGATAGAAATACTTACTACTGATGATTTAAAACAATTAAGAATTATGGTTGCTATAATTACGTTATTTTAAAACGAAATTCAAATAGTCAGCGAAAATCAGAAACATCGTTGAATTTGAATTCGAAATCCTTCCAAGCAAAGCAATTACTTTCAATTTAGAGAGAAAAAGATTATATGATTTTTAAAACTTCATTATTATTACAAGAAAGTGGACAAATTTCCTTTAAAAAGGGAATTAGATTTGAAATATAATTTTAATCGGATTATATTAGAGCAGAAGACATATTACCAAATATTCAAGATGAATTATGGATTTGAGAAGTCATTAATATCCCTAAAAATCAGACCCTTGTACAAAATTAAAAAATAAATAAATTGCACTTCTTTTATAAGTATGAAACCCCATTGCTAATTAATAAAAATAATTTTCAATTCTTCAATTTACTATCACGATATTTTAATAATTGCTCAAGAAACATGAGAAAATCCTAAATAATATGAAATTCAAATTTGAAATTTTTTGAATAGATCGCATTTACTGTAAAAACAAAGAAAGGAGGGGGAGGGGGATTAATTCTTAGAAAAAAAGCATAATTTCATAATAAATACCTTACATTCGCCTTAAATCTGATTATGAAATTTGGTTTTAAATATTTTGCCTTTTGTCAATATTAAAGGTTTAAATCCTTCTTTTTTCATTTACATACAAATATTATTAGTTAAATTAAATTGTACTGCCGTTATAACATATGATGGAAATAATAAATCCCCCTCCCCCTTCCT
>JAOUZG010022918.1:18706-38872 GCA_026289955.1 Argiope argentata
AATATATAGCTTTGTCAGACAGAAAGTAATATTTTCTGGTTGATGACAAATTGTAATCTATATTACAAAAAATTATACTATTTTAAAAAATCACATTATGCTCTCGGTGTTTGTTTCTAGGTTTCTGATTTCTAACACATTTTGAATGAAATATGTCTATTGAAAATCTGTTCCTTCTTGCATTTGTTGAAAGAATTGTGTGCACTTTCAAAAGCTCAATGTATTAATTTCAACATACGTGAGTTTATTTGTGCATACGCCTATGATGATGCAGATTATTTAAGAAGTGCATGTTTTTTTTCCCAAAAGAATCTGTATGTTTTATTATCTGTATGAGTTTTTAAATTTACAGTTGTTTATATGAAAAGTATTGTTGGCTGATTCCACTTCTAAAATTATTTTTTGAAAACAAAATAAACAAGATTAATTAAACAAAAGACTGCTGAAAGGGATTCATATTCATCTTTGCAATGGAACAGAATGCCCTTCATATCTGATTAGTATAGAACTGAGAAGAGAGGAAAATGTCGTACGAATTTGTTTTTTACATATGTATTGAACATCGATAAAATTCACTAACGGGGAGAATGAATAAAAGTCAAATATTTGGATTCATACATGCATTCGCTATTTCAAACGAATCATGAGATATCGTTTCGTTATATGACTTACATTATACAAAGGTGACTTGCGAATGTTCAGTATAACATAAAGAATCTTATATAACCCTTGTATTTCCAAAGCAAATGAAGTAAATCCATGTAAGGCGACACCAGGAATTTCTTAATCCTCCTCCCCTAAAGTATTTGTTATTTAATTTTTTGTGTAAAAAGGTTAACTTAATATTCAAATGAGCAAAGGTAAGTGTGTTCGCTCAAATTCAACAGTTATAAGTTTTTAAAATTCGGATCATATAAATGTACTAAACTGTAGAGTTGACATCTCCGAGTTCTGTTATCCCTTTAAAACACCTCGATACCATTTCATATTTTTTTGTTTATTTTCATTAGGCTTCTAGGTGTCAATAACTATCAAGTTGCCTGGCATTAGATTGTAATGACTTGATCCTGTTCGATCAAAAAAAAACGGGTAACGTTTAAACACACATGTTTTATTTACAGCTTATATAGAATAATAAAACAACTCCTCATCTATGTTAATATGCTGAGAAATATATACATCTGGGATAATAGTTCCACGACTAATACAAAGAACTAACAGGTTATTAGCGTATCCGGCTACTGCGGGTAACTCAAGAGATCTTAGGATTTAACCGGTAGATCTTTAATCAAACTCAATATCTCGTGGTATCTCTTCTCGTGGTCCAGCTTAGCTCGTCAGATTTCAGCTCTTCTCGTCTCGTCATTGGATCAGGTCGACTCGTCGTCTATTCCTTTCAAAACCTTCCATTTTAAATTTGGTCAAACTCCGCCTCTCAGGTTCGCATAGATACGCTGGAGATGCCGATCATCCACTAATTCTTCAGAAATATTCCCAGTGGTCAGTAGTTAACCATGAAAATATTTTCTACTCATTCACACCCTTAGCAGATAATAGGGAAATATTCACATCTGGAGGTTTTAGCACTTCTTTCTTCCAAGGGCTGTAAAACAGATGTGTGGTTCATTATCGGAATTTATTCAAGTTCGGATGGCCCCATGTGATAAATAGTTACATCTGGGATTTTGACACGGTTCCCTTCTTCACAGGGCCGTAAACCGCGTGGGTGGTCTATTATCTCGACTCTATGCACGTCCAGATGGTGACACTAAAGGGGAGAATTCGCAAAGGCGATCACAAAGGAAGGAATCGTGCCACCTTCGACCAGATGTAATAATGTTCAAACATGTGGGTCTGAGACAGGGAGAGAAGTTTTACGACTTCTTTTCAAGATCAAGTCTTATCTTTAGTAAGAGCTTTTATTAGAAACCTTCAATACCTCAGAGGCAAAACTTTCAAGGACAGGGCAAGGAAATTTATCAGACATGGAATCCTTTTGTATTCTCCCCTTTTTCCAAATAGAACCCGTGACCGATGAGATGTTCCAGATGGCTTAATTTTTGGAATGTCCTCCCTCATGAACAACTTGACTATTCATTCTTTTCTCTGGGTAGGAACCCTTTTATGAGAAATATATGACAATACGAAATTTAATATTCAAGAATTTCGAAGTAAAGCCATGATTTCATAATCTTTTTTGCTTAGAGAACGAATTTTAAATATTAATTAACATAAAACCAGTGGTGACTTCAGAGTTGAATTAAGACTGGGCCTCTTCTTTTAAAAACAGGAAACCTCCAAGTGGCGTTACAGCTCAATACTATAATATCCTTTCAGGCATTCTGGGAGTAATAAGACTTCTTCTGTTTTTATACTTTACTGCTTTTGCTGTAAACAAAAGGATTACAGTCCCCAAACTGCTCGATTTGTTTTCAGCGCTTTAAATAATAATAAATACTCGTGATTTAGAATCTACAAAGCCCTGAGATGTTTCATCAATTTCCAGTTTTGTCAATGCACAACAACTTATAAGCGGAAAGACGTAAAAAAACGTTATGACGGGTTTTATACTAAATCTACTTTTCTGTATAAAAATTCTATCCTTTTCGTTTCTGCGTGGACTCCGTACCTCTGTATAGTCATGATAATTGTAAATGTATCTCTAGTAACAAAACTATAAAATGTGCATCTATGCATCAGTTTCCATTCTGTCATTAGTCTGACTGAACATCTGGCGGAAAAAGCAACAATTTTATGTACACAGAAACTATCAGCCACTGTTAGGTTGACCTATTATCAGCCAAAAGACGTAAATTGTGATTATTTCCCTTCACCACTCCCTCACCAGTTCAGTCAATGAATTCGTTTAAATAAAACGCAAAGGGCTAAAAGTTCGGATTTCAATATAAGAGTTTCACAACAAACCTAAGGCTCTGAAACATCAAATCGTTGAAAAGGTGAGTTCTAAAACGTTGTCTTGACATTCGCCGTTGTACCAACTCTGATATCTCGCCTTGGCATGAAAGCATGTGTGGAACCTGATCTCAGTCATCTCCTTTTGGCATATATTGTAGAAAGTACAGCAAATGCACTTATGATATCAAATGCGAGATTGGTGCTCCCTTTAGAAAGTTATAAGTGAAATATAGTGCCTTTTTTCATTTTTGTGACCATTGCAGAGAAAGGAAACCACAGTGAGCATACTGTATAATTTCCTTTACCTGCATTCCCATTACATAAATTTAAAAATATTCAAACAAATTTAGAAGGAAAATGCTGCAAGTTGAGAAAAAATAGTGATAAAACAATCACACATAAATGAATCATTCAATTTCTTTGTTTTACATTTCTCTCAGTACTTACAGTTTATAAAATCAATAAAGTTCAAGGACTCATACTAATATCTGCTTAAGAAGCTCCAATTAAAATTTCAGATTTACCAACTTTACATGAGGATAAAGTAAGAATTTTTTTAAAAAACATAAATGGTTATTTCTGCATTTTTTAAATGTATAAAAAGATTATGATATCGCAATAAAACTGAGAAATTATATGAATGTCAGATTGCAATGAAAATTATTATTGCAATCTTGTTTATTCGTTAATTGTATTATTTGTTAAAATATATTTGCTGTAATATTCAAATATTTTTACTAAATTTAACGTAGAGTTGCTTGAATAAATAAGAACCAAATGATTATAAAATAGATCCGATCATAAATTTAAGAGAGTAAAAGTAAATTACATAATGTTATATATAATAATAGGGAAAAAAATCCTACTGCGTCCTTCACCTAACTAAGGATTCCTTCATAATAATAATAATTTTATAGGAAACTTCTATTTGGGTTCACTCAATCAATCCTCAGTTTAATGAACTTTAAAACTTCGTTCACTGTTCAAGGTGAATGTGTTTCTTAAAAAATACTATGTTTACTTTTACTGTAAAATTTAACATGGGATGAAAATATACTTAAAAATTAAAATAATGAATTCGCGCTAATAAATTAACTGTAATGCATGTTTACGTTTCAATTTGAAATTTCTGTCTTAATTTCTCAATATGTAAAAAAAATGACGAAACAATTCGTTATGACGATAATAATTGAATGCTAGATTGGTACAATTTCCAAAATACGATTCAGATTTTTTATTCTAAAAATAAAATTAAAAATCGTTATGTTAAAACAGCTAATGAAATTTAATTAATCCCTGGCATTTTTTAATAAGGACATTTTTTGTTTCTAGACAGACTAATAGATATACAAAGATTATTTTGATGGATTTAACGCAAAAGAACAATTAAAGATTTCAATTTGGTGATTACGCATTTAAATTCAAATCTAATATTAGTTACTTTTAATTATTACACATATTAATTCTAAACCAATGTGCTGACAGATGTGTTTGAATTTATTAATTCAACACCGGGGGGGGGAAATAAATCAATACAAAATAGAATTCCTGTCTAAAGCCGTAGCATCCCTTAAAAAATATAAGAAATTCGTTTACAAAACAAGTTAGCACTATTTTTTATAGATTATTTTAAAGATTTTGCTTTAGGAAGTTTTTGTTTTAAACTTTCAGATGCCTTATTTGCAGTGGCGAGGAAATCGCATGACAAACATAAGTTGCCCTGTCTTAAAATTACGCCATGATTAATTCAAAATAAAACCAATTATGTTTAGGTCCACCACGCTACTGATGTTATTCGGCCTTCTCTAAAGTGTCAGTAAGAAAATATGCTTTTTGACAAAATATCCTTTTATATATTAAGAGAGATTTCAGAAATTATAAACAATTTCATAATTCTGAAACAATTCTGTTTTTACTTTTTTTATGTATTTCTTCTTTTGTAACAGTTCGTTTTTTGATTCATGTTTATTCAAAAATCGTTTAGTAAATAGCCCGATATGTTACAGTTTCACAACGAAGACATTTATAATACTCCGGAAAAATATTTGTTTCGAAATTTCCACTTAAACAGATCATAAAGTATTTTCGTAACACGGAAGAAATTCTCTTAAGCTTCCTTCCTTTTAAACTTTTTTTTTATTTTGAAGAGAACAATTTGTTTATTGCACACGCACTTTTTATATAGTTATTGCGCTTAACAGTATAAATACATTAAAATTTTTAAAAATACTATGAATTCCGTGATGTTAAGTTTTGCAAAGTAATAATATTATATAATCTTTGTTTAATGAAAAAATAATCAACGTGGGGACGAAATTTAATTTTTTTTCTTCTCCTCTAGAAGAGAATTTATTCAAAATCTTGTCATCATTTCAAACATTTTCAATTTTAAATACTTCATCAAATTAATAGTTGATCAATTTTAAATAGTAATTTATGAATAAATAATTTATGAATAAATAATTTATGAGTTTCTTTTTTAAAGTATAATATTTTCAACAAATCGAATGAAATTTTTTTGTTTATGTAACTTACATGGAGAAACTTTTGAAGAATTTTTTTAGCTTAAAAGTAACAGAAATTCACATTGTTTCTGTAGTTTTAAATTTAATTCGATGTTCGATTAAAAAACAGAATAAAGTTTTTCAGAAAGTCCTACTAAACACTACTAACTATCGCTTCTCGGATATTTAATCGAGGTGACCGTTTACAGAAAGATATTTTAAGTAATTCAATATTGAGAAATAAGTATCCAATGTTTCGTTGTGATAATAGAAGCATAGAACAAGGAGTTAATAATTTCATATTACCCCCTCCCTTGACCAGATAATTTTTAGCAATACTTAGTAGTCTGAAAAAAAGGGGGGCCGAAACGTTGCCTCATTTGGTTAGTAAATTGGGCCAAGTATGATTGTCTAATTTTAAAATATATATGAAATCAGTCGAATAAAATAATTGAATATTATCATGCCAGAACATGATGTTGCTTTTAGGATGAGGTTTATGGTGTCAGCAAAAATCCGTTGGCAAAGAATAAAAGTTTTATTATCCGCACGAGCATCTCAAAAAATCAACTTTTAATAACGCGTTGCCATTGCATTTACAAAAGCTCTGATTTAAAAAATAAGTTAATGAATAGAGCAAATAAAACCCAGAAAAATGTCCTTTTTGAGTGCGTGGTTATAGGAAAAGAAATAAGTAGGAAATGTGATATTTTTTAAACAATCAATACGAGACAAAGCTTATATGATCGTTTGCAATATTTAAAGTGACTCATTCAATGAAACAATTAAAATTAATCAATATATAATTTAACTTGCACGAGCACATGGTGTCTGGCCGTTCAAAAAATAATGTTCTGACATGATGCATTGAAATATGCATGGCAGATTTCATTTTAATCTTTTTTTTACAATACACATTTTTGTGGTCTAATATATTCAATCTTCTAAAACCCTTTATAGTAGAACAGCAATATCCCTCCACGGAATCCTCCTGTATTTCCAATGTGGGGAACTTTAGGCGTAATGCAGTCTAAACAGACAGGCCAAGAAGGTGAGTCTGTAAATGAGCCTTATATTTTATTTAATACCAAAGAATTTGTAAAATACTCTTTATAGTAAGTGTACATTTTTACGTATAATTTATAAAATACTTCATGTATAATCTGTGGAATGTGGAGTAAATTTAATGTCGAAGAGTAGCACTTATTAAGTAGCGATTTTCATGAATACTTACTTCAAGCTTCTCCTAGAAAATTAACTGATTACATTTTCAAAATGTCAGCTCTAATTTAGAATTGAAATTTAAATGACTTATATACATTGACCAAACTACTTTATATTCAAATCCAGCACTTTTCCGTTAGCCGGGCGGAAGCAAAAAGTCCCTGTAAAAATTTTTGGCGGAATTCTACATTATTTGGCGATATTTCGCTTCCTCCCAGCTAATGAAAAAGTACCTCGAATCTTCGTATTCAAGAAAATTCAGCAAGACCTCCTCCATCAAATGTTCATCTTTACCCACCTCAGTGAGATGTACTATTTTTAAGTATTTCGACACGAAATATTAAAGCAAGAAGGATTCGAGGCGATATTTAGAACATGAGTAAAATACCTCAGAAATACTTACCAGCATCCGAAAAATATCATTACTACCCCCTCCTCCCCGTCCATCACTACAGTATTCACCTTAACTTCAGTCGAACCTTTGATGTCCGGACAAATGAGTCCAACAGAAATACCAGAAGGGGGAAATCATATTATCAATAGCGTTGGCTATGTGAATGCTACGATCAATAAGAAAATGGGGAGATAGATAACAATTGCTGTCAGTTCCTGAAAATCAGTAGCCTTATTGAAAAGGTATCGTTACTCACTCGACGTGGTGCATTCGCCCTTTGAAGGCAACATTTATCAGTTGTGGTTCGCTTTCTTTCACTTTCTCATTCTTGAAATATACAAAGAGGAAGTATCGTAATTGGATGACCACCCCGAACCTTTTTTTAAATCATTCCTATTTGCTCGTGGTTTTCTTTATCTTTTAAGAACGCGATGAATCAAAAACGCCTTGAGCCAATTTACATAATTCGATAATGATCTGATAATCATCCAATTACTGATATTAAAAATAATTGGGATTTTAATTTTCGACTGAAAACTAATCTATTTAAAATACTGGCTATTATTGTAACACTCAGTATATTGATTTAATTATTTCTTTCAGGCATTTTTGTTCATGCAATCTTGATATCTTCTTTACTATCAAGTTTCTCAAATAAAAAACAATAAAAGAATAATTTATTTTTGTTTTTCAGAAATAAAACTGTTTTATAATTTTTTAAGTTATTTTTTATTTTATCTTAAATTTTTAATTTTGCATATTAATGTGGAGTCATAAATTAGTACAAAAGTTGCAAAATATGACTTTCCTGGCTGTAATGCAAATTAAGAATTTTATCCAGATATTTTTTTATATAAATTATAAACTGACACTATGAATAATTTTAAAGAAATTGTATCAATTTTAATCTTAAGAAAAAACATTGAAATTTTTTAAATAGTGTGTGCAAAATATTTATTATTTAAATAGTTATAGTAAGAATATTATTTTTCTGATGCAGCAAGAATTATGTATTCTAAGATAATATTTTTAAACTTCATTACGTATCTCAAATTTAGCTAATTTTTCAACGTAATTAATATATATATAATAAATTTTTGCTAATTATTGAACTATCTCAATTTATCGCTCTACCAATTTTGAAATCTCTGCATCTGAAGTTCATTGCTGGAGAAAAGAATTAACGTCTGATTTTTACAACCCCCCCCCCAAAATTAAATTACATAATATTTTTTTGAAGTAACCCATCAAAAATATTTCTTCTGCTTATGTTGCTTAAGCATTAATATTTATTTGGGGGATGAGATGTTTTCTATTATGAGAAAAATTGGCAAATTGAAGATTTTAAACTTTATTCTTCAAGATTTTAAAAGCAATATTTTTCGCATACCTTTTCTTCGAATTTTATTTATTTTCAAGTTAACCCCACTAATTGTTGCCATACCATCAAAGGAAAAAAGACGTGGACGCCTGATTGATTCCTCCTTTGAAAGGTTTCCTGCTTTCAGTTTTAATGACTTCGCTCACAATTTCATTCTTCAATTGTAAAAAGAAACCTCCCAAGTTGCCTCCTTGTTACTCTTCCCTTACCTTTTTATTGTCATTCACACGCTTCCTAAAATTATTTCAGGAGAGCATGATTGATCATTTTCAATGCGTAACCCAGCAGCTGTTCAGCTTTCTATTCAATGTGTCAAATACAATCATTAGAATCGATGGCTACTCCTTTCATGGTCATTATTTAATGTCAAATCTCCCCCTAGATTGAAAAAATCCGCTACACTTGACAGATAATAAATTCTTCGAAACCCTCCAATTTTCTTGTTTCCCTGCGGTGTGCACGGATTTCATCGTTGTTTTCAGACAGCGACCTTCTTCCTTGTTGGTATCGTGATACACCAGACCAGTCCACCTGAGATTTACTTTGATTTCATTTGAACTGGTTGTATTAATTGGTTAACGATTCTGACTTTTATCCGTCCTAATTTTTTTAAATTGACATTTCTCCCAGCAAATCCTTGTTCCTTTTCTTATTTTGTTCAATTGTACATTCTTGTGATAATTTCAAAACATTTTAAATTTCTTTTGAATTTCAAGTTTTTATTGAAAATTTTAATAATATCATTTTATTTTTATGGTTTCCAACTATTTCCATTACTTGCATTAAGCACAGAATAGTCCAATAATGAACCTCGCACTGCATAACTTCCAAGTACAAACTTCTGACAATACTTTTGTTACATTTTAACTGAATGCTTAAATCAAAACTATTTATATTTATTTTTTTATAAAAAGAATTCCACATCTAGATATACTATGTTCCTCCTTCACCTCCGTTCATGCTTTCTTTATGGATCTTCATCAAATGATCTAGAATAAAAAAATTCTTTTTATCGTAAAAATTCGTAATACATAACAATGATTACCATAAGTTTAATTATACTAATACTTATTCATTTAATAGTAATAAGTTTTAATTTTTCTAATCAATACAAGTACTTTAAAAAATAAAATTTAATTTAAAATTTAACTATTAGCTGTCTTTGACGACTGGCTGACTTGCCGAGAATATTTCTGTATTTAAAATCAAATGAATTTCTCAAGAACAATTTAATACTTTTGTTTCTCAATGAAATTATATTTAAGCGCCAATTTGTAGAAGACAACAAACCCTCTAATTAAAATAAGCTTACATCTGTTTTCCTCTTTCTATATATAAACGATCCTAAAAGTGTCAAGTCCTAGAAAAGGAGAGTAATTTTAAAAATGTAATTGTTTTACGCGTTTCCCCCTACTTTCATGGTAGAGTACTTTTATTTCCTTATTCTTAATGTAAACTACATGAACACGGAGCAGAAAACCTTCTTTTTTAGATTGAAAAAATGGGAAAATTCAGTGATGGATTAAATATTTGATCAAAATAAAAATGGTTTGATTTCAGTGAAATTTTATTTTTAAAAATTATGTAAAAAAACATCTTTAAAAAAGTTATTTATAGAAAAATTACTGTGACGATTATGCTTATTTATTTAAAAAAATAGCTTTTCATAAATTTTAAAATGATTTAAAAATTAGTTGCTATTAAATTAAATAACAGCGCCAGAATTTTATTGATTCTTGGAGTAAAAAGATTTGGTTCTGATATTTTCTGCAAAATTCTCATATTTTAGACATAATTAACGTAATGACATTAAATAAGAAGATAATTATTCACTAAATTTTAAATCTCATTTTAGATTTAAAATTGCATCTAGAGGACTACTGCATTTTTAACTTCAAAAGGTTAGCAATAGGCATCTCCAGAACTTAAGAGCTGTAACGACACTTATATAACTGTCTAGGTAAAAAATAGTTGCTGTTTTTCCAAATCCTACTATTGGCTCACACTCTCCCTATATATATAATCTTGTACAAATTTTCAATCGTTCATAAAATATTGTTTATTCATCAAATCATGTTCAAGTACATTTTTTAAAACTTGGATGACATTTGATGTTAATATAGTTTATTCAAATATTAATTCATTCATTTTTATTAATTAACTAAAAACTAATTTTCTTTTTAAAAATCTTCGTTTCCCCGTTACCACATAAGTTAAGAATTCAGTTTGCCTTTTCCTAACACCAATGAGGTTAGACTTAACATGTCTTCGGCCGATTATTTTAAACGATTCTGTTTATTTTCCTAATGCTTGATGCATATAAAATGCAACATTGTTAATAAACCGTTTTTTACGATTCATTTTGAAGTACTTTCGAATTAAAATAATACAGAATATAGAGAATTGTCTGATCTGTATTGCGTTCCTCAACTTATGTAAAAAAATCAAGTATTTTGCGTTGCCAAAATTGTTTTTAAATCGTCAATTGGAGTTGAAAATTCAACACTAATATAAGTTTTTGGTCAATTATTTGTAGTAATTGTAATCGCTATATCGGGATAATCTTGTTGGTATGGCGTTGGATTCGCATCCCTTGGGCTTCGTGCTCGATTACCTTGTATAGAAAGCAGTATGGAAAATTGCCAAGAAATTCGCTTTCTATTTTACAGCTTAATATTGTGACTCTGTCATATTTCTAAACATATTTATATTAATTGTAATTATTTAATAAAGAGTAAGTAAAATAAAATTCTTCTTTGTTAATCTAAGTAGGAATTTATATAAAAAAATTTATTTTTTATATTACTTGTTTTTACTTTGAAGGGGGGAAAATAATTTTAAAAAGATTTTCCCATTTACGTTGCATCTCATTTCCTGAATTTATGGGGGCATTAACTTATATTGAATATTCAGTTAGAAATTATGAAATTTCGGTTACTTCGAACAAATTCTTTAACTTTCTAAAATTTTGTTTGTTACATTCGACAACATGTTCAATCCAAACCAGAAATTTGAAAAACAATTACTCGCTAATTACAGAGATGAAGAGAAAAAATATCAATATTTTGTCTTCAGAGTAAATCAAATGAGGAAAAATTCAAATGATTTTCGGTTGATTTCTTATTATTATGTCAGAACATCATGTTTTTTCTCGAATGAGGATTTTGGCGTCAACAAAAACCTTTAGGCGAAAAATAAAAATTTTATTATCTGTGCTAGCATCTCAAAAAAAAAAAAAAAAGATCAGTTTTGAATAACGCGTTGCCATTGCATTTACAAAAGCTCTGATTTTTTAAAAAATAAGTTAATGACTACAGCAAATAAAACCTAGAAAAATGTCCTTTTGAGTACGTGATTATAGGAAATGAAATAAATAGGAAATGTGATATTTTTTTAAACAATGAATGCGAGAAAAAGTTTTCATGGTCGCATGCAATACTAAAGTTACTCATTCAATGAAACAATAAAAATACATAAAAATATCATTTAACTTGCACGAGAACGTGGCCTTTCCAGAAATTATATTCCGACTTGATACACTGAAATATGCTTAGCAGAATTCATTTTAATCTCTTTATTTTTTCTTGTTTCTAAAAAGAAAGTGATATATGTATTTAGTAAGATATTTATCGCCTTGTTTTGAGTTTGCAAAAGTATCGTTCAATTTATCTAATTATTTGGAATGTCTTCTAAACTGAAAACGCATTTAACAATGAAACAAAGAAGAAAGTCTTTATTTAACACACACACACACACAAACAGGCCGAAAAAAGATTCGTTTAGTTTCTAAATCACGGTAAAGGTTAAATCAAGACTTTTTTTGCTCCTTTATTTAAGACAGGAATATTTATAGAAATTCTTCGGTTGTTATATGTGATAAGTATTCTAATAGATAATGAAATATATTATCGTTATCTTTGATCGAATTTTGATATTCAATATTCAAAAAATATATATATTCTCAGGTCATTTAAGTTTTGTTGATTGAAAATTCTTATAATGAGAACCAAAATTATTGATGTTTCGTTGTCAATAAACGACAAAAGGCTAAGTGAAGAAAATGGTACTGGTTGTTCACAACAAATAAAATGTCACCAATTTTCAAAATCAATACATGCGTATTTATTTTTTACAGCTTTTAAGAAAAGCGCAAATATTTCAACCTAGACACACACAAATTTTTTTTTTGAAATTCCAATTTTAAAAATTTAATTTAATTTCCGCTTTACAAAATCAATAATTAAAAATGCTTTGCTGTTATCAAATTTTTAAGTTCCAGTAAAGATTAATTAACCCTAAAAAAGTTTATGCTTCATATGCTCCCGATGCCTGTTTTGGAACGGAAAGCGTTCTTTTGACACGCGGTTCGGCGAAGGGACTGGCACCGGCGATGCCTCTCTGAACTTGACCGGAGGCCTTTCGGCTGAGCAGCAGCGGATTGACCGAGCTGCAGGTTTGACCCAGGTCTTAAATGACCTTGGATCTCGAAGGCACGGCTGTTCGATATCAAAACGGAAATCATGTTACAATCTCTTTCTGATAAAAGATTAAAATACCCTCCTTTAAAAACTTTTCGCACTTACTAAATTTCCATTTTAAAAAGTCTGCTTCAAATAATTTTTCATTCAAATTTTCACTTGCGACAGATCGCATGCTGTGATATGATGTATTGATCTTGTCAAAATCAGAACCTTTAGAAAAATTTGTCTGAAAATAAATTTAACTAAGTGGATTTTTTTTAAAAGTTCTATACAAAAATCAAAATATTTATACAATTAATCTACATATTCACATTGTAAAATATTTAAACTCAACGATAAGGGTTGTGCTTCCCATCATTTCAACTCATCCAAAGGAAAAGTTCCTTTACCTTCAACGATTTTTATTGTTTTATATTTTAAATCTTGGAGCATCATTTTGGCATCCTTACGAACAGCTATCTGAATATTTCCTACAATTTATTCGAATTTGTTTTTGAATATTAAAGAAGTTTCTGCGTGAGTGGGACTTTCAGCTTCGGCTTTGGGCTTCGGAACTCAACGTACGGATGCAGCATTCCTACGTACGGATCTGGTAAACACTCACTTGATGAAGGTCGAAACATCACCTTACCTATGTAGCATTAAAATCCTTAGAGGAAACACTTCACCGCATCAAGTACTTTGTCAGTTGATTATGGTTCAAAACCTTACAGATTTCTTACGAAATTCCCTTCCTTTTTGCAAAAATAAGAACAATAACGCAACATACAAATAAAATAAGAGCATTTAAGGATGGTAGAGCCATGATGGGGAAGAGGTAGGCTGGAAATGTAATTTCCGATGAAGGTTCTAAATTCTAAAACGTGCTATTTTCGTTACAATGAAAGTTTCCATATTTTCACGATTATAAATCTCGAGATAGAAAAGTGGTACAATGAAGAACTTATCATCCGAACATTGGCCAGGATAATGACTTCAATGCGAAAACGTGATTCGCGTACTTCTTTATATGTTAGAATAACTGATCGGAATTGGAAATTCATTGCCTTTTATTAATTATTTGAATATAATTTTGAAATCATACATTTGAAGCTTTTTACTTTTTTTTGAATCGGAGAATACAGATACTAAGCAGCGTTATCGTCAAAAAATTTAATTGGATCTTGTGATAAATCTCATCATTAGAAAAATATTAAGAAGTATGTTAATCTGCCGGTCTATGATTAGGAGCACTAAATTCACCTTAATCTATATGGATGAAATTTGGTAAATGAAACTTACGGGACATTTGTTTATTTCTACTGAGACTTGAACGAATTTCATTCAGAGGTCATCACTCTATTCGGTTATTGAAGTACACGTGAACACGATGATTTATTGTGTAAAAGGCTGAATAGTTAGAACCAAACACAAGAGTTCGTTGTGAAATCAGGTTCTTAAGTAATTCGAAAAAAAAATTCATCAATTGTTTAGCTATCTTCTTCTTAGTATTTTCTCATTTTTAAGAGCACCATATCTCAAAGACGCAAAGAAAAAAAATTCAAGATGAATGATATCTGGTGCATGATGTGTTCTTAATTCTGAATTTCTGCTCTGAATTTTGTTTCAATCTGTAGTAAAATATGCTTTTAAATCAGTCATCCATTTTGTGGTTAATTGGAGAATAACTAAGAATGAAGCGCCATTAAATAATCAAAGATCGCACGATAGATTCAGTAAAAATGTTGAATTATTCGAAATGCCAATATGTCTTAATTTTTTCGTCGATTGCCATATATTTCTTTCTTGGGGGTCATTATAATTTATTCTAGGTATATGGAAACGCATGAAACAATCGAATTATATTTGGGATGATGACAATATTATGAGACAGTACAGAAGAACCTTCCGACCAGGACTTTCTCTTTTCCATACACAAGCAGACAGATTATTTGAACCATCTTTGAATCTCTTTACTACAAGTCAGCGTTACTGTTGAACAAACTAAAATGAAGCATAATATGATGATTAGGAATAATGAGAGTGGAAGAATGGATTCGATGTTTGCGCGAAGCAATATTCAAAGCGACTTTTTCTTAGTCGCCAGCATTCTCTATTAAATTAACAACAGACTGAACACGAAATGGACCGAATTAAAATCTGCAGGCATCAAATGAACCGAATAATACATTTATCACGATTCTCCTAAACACACAAAAAAAGGCTTTGAACATTCTTTTATTTACAGTGATGCTTTGTTCTTACTTCCTTTATTGATACACGTCACATATCAATATTTTATATCAGTTCTTAGTATTTCAGTACTCATGCAAATTATTATCGTTTAACGCTCTTTTATAACACGCACACACACACACACACGCACGCGCTCACATACACTAGCACACACACACCATCATTATGTTCTCAATGTATGTTGAATTTCGCTGGAATTGGAGGAAACTGAAATAAGTTGAATAAACTAATACAATCCCTTTTGTGCGAATTCTAATCTATTTTCTCACATTGCTGATTCTTTTTTGCTGTACGATCGATCAAAATGAAAAATAATTTTTAATTCCCCAGCTTTAATTATTCCCCCGAAGTTAATCAAAGAGATTGAAATAATGTAAATAATTATGTCTACATAGATTTAAAATAAACAAAATAACATATATTGATACTCTAAGGGAAGCGGTTTTTACGTTTTTTGATAATTATTTAATACAACACGCACAGCTTCGCATTTTGTTTCACTTCATTTTAAGTATTTACATACCTGAAATTAGATTTATTTAACCCTCTGAATCAAGTTATCACTTTTGTATTTATAGCCAGTGTTTAATTTTTGGAAATAACTCACTAAATTTTTGTTTTAGGTACTGTTTTAAAAAAATTAAAAAGTTGTGAAAGCATTTCAAAGAGGACAATGAAAATATTTCAAAAGTTTGCCGCTACAATCTTCATAATAATAATAATAATAATAATTCGAGAATCATTTATAGTAAATCTGAAATCAGCGAAACTCAAAGAAGGCACGGTTTCTTTTATTTCACTCGTACTTCTCATTTTTTTTTTATTTTTGTAAAAATCTAAAACAGTAGACAGCGCAGAAAAAATTTTGTTTGAAGGAAGGTATTTAAATAAAAGAACTTTTTCTATTTCGTTTTAATTTTATAAAGATCAAAATTTATTTCTATTGTCATCAGTTATTAATGAATATACACAAAGTATTTTCTATGCAATTACCATAAGTGAGCAGCTTCAGTGGGGGATCTCATGTTAAAATAAGAATCCGTCCAACTGCAGAGAATGTGTCTAATAAATCAAGTAATTTTAAGTTCGTAATTAATATTTTAAATTGTCGGAAATCAGATGTTTTAAATAAAGATTGCATTTTAAATGATAATTTAAATGCAATAAAAAATTTAATAAATCTTTTATTATAAATGCAACACTTTTGATTGAATTTTTTAATGAACTAATTAATCATTTATAATTGATTCCAGTACAATATTTTTATACTTCTGATATGTTTATTTTCTCTTTCCTGTCTTTTCATTTAACTCCATTTTCAAAAAAAAAAATATAGATATAAAAAATATGCGCCATTCAGTTCATTTAAACCTTTCAAAGACAAGATTTTCTATTCACGGTAAATAAAAATAATTTTTAAATTTCAATTAAAGGAATGGAATGATTTAGCTTATGAAATAAATTGATTTTGATTAACTATTCAATTTGTTTAGTTAATAATTATGTAGCATATCAATGTCCTCCATTTTGTGTAAGATATGGATCTGAAGCATCTCTGCCTTATTTAAATATTTGCCCGAGTGTATGCCGGTCTACACAACCTCATGCAAATATTGATGAATTTAAGAGAAGCGTGCTTCTCACTGCCATAGAACGGATTAATATCTCCTGATCCTTCCATAAACCTAGAAATTTTTTGAAAAGTTACGTTTACAACTCATTTGTGAACGAGAAGATAAATTTTTTCTTTCTTCTACTTTACAAAAAAAAATTCAAAATCGTAGAATTTATGATCTTTTCTTCTTGCTTAGTAAGATTCAAGGAAACAATGAATGATATCTCTTAAAATTTAAAGACTTCGATTGTTTCAAAAATTCAAAATCAGCATAATTTAATAATGAAATTAGCTCAACATCTATTGACCTCCAGACATAGACCATTGGTCGTTATGGAAAGCTTTTGAAAGTATAAATTCTAAAATAATGTATTCTAATTTAACTACAATCCTGTTGCTTAATAACAATTTTAAAATTAAAACTAATAAATTTAAGGACTGAAAAATTTTGGATAGCAAATTAGTTGTTCTTAAATAAGAAGACCAAAAGTTTTAAAATTAAGAAGTAAAGCAAACAATATATCATTAATATATATAAAATATAATTATATCGCAATCTATACAAAAAACTACTTATGGAGATTGGTATTAATCATGATTGATAATGCTCTATATCTAATTTTTTTTTTCATTTTCTGAAATACTGTATTTATAATTTTTTTGTATTTATTTTATTTGTATTTCTTAATGAAATGATCTTTTGGTAACAAAATATGACTTGGAGTTTCTAGAAATATTAAAATTTTGATGAGATTTTTTTACACACATCAATAAACTATAAAGGTGTAAATACAAGCTAAAACCTAGAAAAAATTTATCTATTTATTATTATTATTTTGCTCAGTTAAATATGTATCTATGAAAACATCTTTCATTAGTTATCTTTTAATTTCATATCCAAAATAAAGAATTTTACAAATCATGATACAGTTTAAAGTAAAAAAAAAAATCTTTAATTCATTTAGCAATTTAGGATATTACAAAAGTAGAATTAATGGATTAACATATTTTCAGTATTAAGAAAAATAATTTTACAAATGCAGTAACTAGATGTAGAAATGACGATGAAAATTCTATATCCAAGTAAAGGGTCCTCCTGGAGCGTGATGATTATTCCTACGAAGAATGAATCAAAAATTAATTAACAGTAAGCAGCCACTTTTTTAAACATTGCAAAAAATGTTATTTATAATTTTCAAAACTTTAAAAAAGAAAAACATTTTTATGTACACACAAGAAAAGGCCATATTGATTTTGAAATGAAGCATTTATGCTTTAAAAACATCACAAACCTCACAAAACTAGTTTCGAGTGCAATATTGGATATCTGGAATGTCGCTGGTGTATACAATCTAAAAATATTTGCCGATCGATACAAATAAAAAAAATCTATAGAGCCATTTTGTACAACCGGTTATTTTTTTTAAAAGATGAACATTTTATTTTTCTTCACCTGATAAATAAGTCATTTAGTTTCTCGAAACTTTCCATATTAAATTCTCCTTTAATTTCGCCTTTATAATTTAAAATTTGTGTTCCCTTTCCTTTTCAGAATGCCGTTCTTAAGTATCTATTAAGATATCATGGATTTTTAACTCGTTTGGTGTTACAACTACCAAACCGAAGCTTTCTGAATTACAAAGAAGTACGATTCCTTTTTTAAAGGTTTTTTCTGAGATACGAGTTGGGATATTCCGGAATGAGGGCCGTTTCACGCCATCCTGAAGGGTGTAGAAATTCAGCGTCTTCGATAACCCCAAACCAATAATGGGACCTACCACATACATTAGAGGGCTTTTAGGATGGAAACTGCATTAATACCTATGCTCTCGCTCTTCGGTCTTTCAGAGGTATACTGTGCCTTCGTGCTGATCAGAGTAGCTGCATATGATTGCATTCACTGTGCGTATGAAGATGGAAGATATTCTTGATTATTTAACTTCTAATTTTTAAATTTTTTAAATTATGGAATGCTTGTTATTTAATTCCAATCTCCCATCTTTAAAGTCTTGTGTTTAAAACTATTATTCATTGTGAAATTTTCTAGTAAAACATCGAAGAAAAAGGTTTTTCCTCATAGCTGCATAAAAGTGTGGATTTGGAACTAACGATGCAGGTCGACAGAGTTTAAACTTTTATTTCCATTCATGAGTATTTCTCAGTAAAACAATTAAAACTTACTTATGTAGAAAGTGAAGGATTTTCGAAAGTAATAATTATGAAATGTCGATCTTTTGAATGAATCTAATACATATTAAACTTTGGTGATTAATCGTTGACATGCAGTTAGTACAACAGTAGCAGAGAATCGAATGTATATTTTAATCATTTTTGTCAGTAAACTGATTCCAAAAATTTTCATAGAAGCGTTATCTTAGTCACAAATCTCATACAAATATTCATTTGTTTAATTCATTGCAATTTCCTAATTTAGTGTTTGATACGTATCTGTATTATAGATTCCAAACCTAGGCATCCCCATGCATCAATAAAACTTCAGTACTAAATTTTAATAATCTATGTTTTTTTTATAAAAAAATTATTATTTCTTTCAATTTTCTGGGATAAACGAAAAAATAAACTTCTGAAATGATTTCGAGCAAAATTCGATTATAAATTAAAAATTTAATATAAAAGCCATTATTATATCTCATTTGACTAGCTCTTAACTTTTTTGAGATATTGCTCTTACATCTATTAACATGTATACTAATATATAATTAAATTTTTTAAGCATACAGAAGTCTGAAATTTGAATTTTAGTAAAATATCAATTTCGGATATTTTTTTAACCATTACGTTACTTTTCTACTCATCTTGAATCATAAAGTTAAAAAATAAGCCCTTGAAGTTACCATAACATTTTTTCTCAATTTATTTAGGTAACAATCTTTAACAAAGCTCTGGATTTTTTAAAACAGTTATGCATATAGTGCTGCTATAAGCATTTTGCCATTTCAGTCTTTTCTCAGGTAAGGAGAACTAGAATTCATAGATCACGGTTTAAGAAACAATGTAAGAACATCTCCTTCAAGATATTTTTAAATTATTAAATATTCATTTCAATAAAAATTTTATCCATTTCAGAAATGCGATGCTTCTGCCGGAAAACCGTTTTTAACTCCTTAACGTACGACCTTAATTCATTTCTGAATTAGATGACTCATTCCATTTGGAACATTTATTATTATTTGAGTTCAAGTTTTAATAGAAGCATTTTTTTGTGATTTTTGATTTTTAAATTAAATTACTTAATTTCATTCAATTGTGGATTTGGAATTAAAAATGCAGTCTATACATGCCCAAAACAGAATCGTCATTTCATGTAAAAGATTTATGTAAGTAAAAGGCAATCAAGAGGTTTTCAGATTTAAATATTGTGAGCTTAAAAAACTGTGAGAAATTTTGTGAATACC
>JAOUZG010022918.1:63872-107376 GCA_026289955.1 Argiope argentata
CAAGATCTTGTCACTGAGATCTGCATATAGACATGAAGTGAAAATGGATATTTTTAGACTAAAAAATGAAAGAAAAAAATGTTAATCTAGAATTGAGCAATATATTTTTTCGAAACGTTAAACCCTTTTCCATTAAATAGATATGTTTAAAAATGAATAAAAAGCAAAGAGAAACAAAATGAAGAAATATTCAAAAATGAATTTAAAAAAATAAAACAAGTTTTCCTAAACTTAAAACAACTTAATTTCCATTGCTAAATACTTTATGACAAGAAATGATTAGAATAAGTTTAAATTAGCTAATATCAAATTGAAATAATGCATCTGAAATTTTAAATAAAAGGACTGAAAATATTTTGAAAAAATGAAAAAAGAGATTACCTCTACTCTGTCAATTGAAAATCATGCTGCGTTTGCATTGCCGCTCTGCTGACTAAGATCTATGAAATTGTGGACCAAACTTACTTTGAACAGTTTGAATGTTCACATCAAAACCATTTTTCTAACTTGCAACTAAAATTTAAATCAATTAAAAGTAAACCTTTTAAAAGTTTTTTTTTTTTGTTATTTCAAAAAATGTTAGGCATCCAATATTCAACAGATGAAATAAAAATACATTTCTCGAATAAAACCTAAGTAAGAAATGAAATAAATATTCAAAATTAAGAACAAGACAAGTATCATCTATAATATCAGTTATCCAAATATTTTCTCCAAATTTATTTCCAATCAAAAATAATTAATTTTGAAAATAGATACACTTGTAGGAGAAAATACCTTAAATATTTCTCATTAATAATACTGGGAAAACTTTGATTTACGATAATTCTCGATTCTTACAAATTTATCATTCCTTTTTTACTCCCTTTTATTAAATAAAGGCAAGAAAATAGGAATAGAAATTTGAACGTTGGAGGCATATATGTATATATATTTGCTCTCTTATTAATATATTCCCGATATGAAATTTTCATTTTTCTCCTAGTTAAATACGGGTGTTTTTAATTCGTGTAATAGGGATGCAAGTAATTGGAGTCTTAATATAAATTCAATGATGATTCACTGTCGCATAGCGCCAAAAACAGCAAATAGTTGTTGAAATAGGGTGCAGTAAATAGTTGGTTTTATTCTCCTTCAGAATGCATCATTCATTGCACAATTAAAAAGGTACGGTTACAAGAGTTTTTAGTTTAATTAAGAAGACCGAATAAAAGTTTTATTTCTAGATGATTTAAAAGTGATAACAAAAGAAAAACAAGAGACAATCTCATATCATATTCAGATTAATAGTTATGGCTTTGAACGTTAAAATGTACAACAAGTCATCGATCGAACCAGTGATATTGAGCCTCGTTGGAATACGACCTGATGTAACTGAAATTGATATTGCATGACTATTTACATGAGTTCATGTAAATGAAGCATAAACGTACGTATGAAGTCATAAGTTTTAAGGCAAAAATAATGTTTGAGTGGTTAGATTGCCGCAAAAGTATTCTAGCTTTCTTGTTTATCGGTTATTGTGTAATTCTAAGGAACGAAAAAAGAATATTTTTTTAGATTTGGAAGTTATAATATTCATATATAAAACCTAATACGGTGAATGAATTTTTTGGTTATGGTAGTTTTGTACATTTATTGATAAAACTGACATTAAAGTAGAAGAAAGAAGTTTTAGTCATTTTATCTCAGAAATTAGTGAATGATACGGAAACGTATTTTAAAATACTTCAATTATAGAAAAAAAATAATGGCTTGGATTTGAATCACTTATTTAGATGTCCGGTTTATATATACCTTCTTGTGCCTAAGTTTATACGTTTTAAAAAAAAACATCGAGCAGTTTCAGGCTCGACACTTTTTATTTAAAATGGGAATTAACTTTAGCAAAACTTTCTCTCTCTCTTTCTCTCTCTCTCTCTGTGCATGTGTACATTTCAAATATTTGATATTATATTGCTAACTTTATTTCAATAGGAAAACTAATTATTTTAAATTTTAAGTCAGTTTGCTTTTACTTTCTTGTTTGAGTGTAGAGAAAGTATTACTGCCGTCAGAAAATCAGAGCTTAAAAATTTTAAAAATAACTTAAAAAAGGCATTCAGATAATGATTTTAATTTTATGATCACATAAAATAAAAAGTGGTCTTTTATCAATTACTTAAAGAAATCTATTCCCTTTTCTTGGTAGCATCAAGTGAGGCAGTAAAAATTTGAAACTAAAAATAAACTTGAAATGTTTTCATCTTATCACGAAACTCTCAATCTGAACAAAATGAGACTGTTATCCAGGAAAGGTTTGGAGAAATATCAATAAAAAGATATGAGAATTGAACTTGGGGATAATTAATCAGTTAATATCGACAATGCAAATGAAATTCAGTTAAAAATTCATTAGACTCCTCTGACGTATCTCGATATCAATAAGAAAGTTGGTAGCCGTCTCCGCACAACGAGGAATAATCCCTGCGCATCATTTGTAAATCTAAAAAGAAACAAGAAAATTGGCAGATTCGAAAAATTAAGAACTATAGTGAGTGTTACAGAATTCTCGAATGTTCAAAAGGGTTGAAAGAGAGTGACAGTAAAAGGAGTAGACGCTAAAGGCTCGGATGCCCATTCCCTTATTAGAACTCATATTGAATTGAATGAGAGCAGCTGCAGGTTTACGCATAGAAAATGATAAATCTTCCTCACAGACAGGAATTCAAGATTCAAGACTCCAGGAATTCTAGATATCCTCTAAAGGGAAGTTACTATGAAACGGGGGGGGGACGCATGCTGTACAATAGAAAGGCAACGTGTGAGGTTTCCTCTTTCATTTACACACAAATTCCGTCAAAATTTAGAATCGATCAGTTGGTCTGGTTCATCTTTAATTGAAAGCCTGACAGATGGTGGTGGGGTCTTGAATCACAATTCACGTAGAGGAAATTTTAGGGACGAGGGACTGCTCCTATTAAAATGTTCCAGAAGAATGGAGCAATGCAGAAGGAAAGTCCAAAAAAACAAATGAAACGGAACGAACAAGAATAGAGAATATTCCCTCGATTCATTATATGGAAAGCACATTGAGAGACATTCTTCCCTTACCGAATATTATTTAAAAATGGCTTTCTTTAAAAAAGAGAGAGAGAGAGATTGCTTGGTAAGCGGAAAAAATCTAAAAGTGTTTCTTCTAAGATTTGGATCAGTAACTCATCAGTTGTTTCTATGAATTATTTTTTATATTAAAATTCAAAAGCTTATTTTCAAAAATCAAAGCAAAATTTACAAAGTGATCATTTTTTTTTTGCTTTCTTTTGATACAGTTAAGAACAATGAAGAGATATTAGAGAGATAAATAGAACATATAAAAGGGAATTTTAAATAGTGAATAATAATCACATATGCTTTACAATAAAATAGCCATAATTTGCTTTTTCATGACTAATAATAGAAGAACCAAACGGATTTTGATATTTTCTTAAATGTTTGTATATTGAAGACTCCCATTTCTTCTTCATGTCTGTCCATCCAACTACTTTTGCCAAGATGTGTAAATAGAAGCAGAATAAACAGATTTTATTTTAAAAAAGAAGAAATTTATAATTCTGATTATTATTGAGAGGTAATGAGTTCAAACGCTCATGAAAGACGAACCGAATTGGAAAGACATCTTTCAGAATTTTATACAGAAAAATATATTTGATATAAAGCTGATATAACCGCTTTCTAGCCCTTCTCGCTTATAAGTTTTCATGCCTTTTCACAAAGGAAAATTAATAAAAATTTTCAGGCTTTAGAAATTCTAATTAATAATGAATTCTTTTTTTTAATCTAAAGCACTAAAATCTGAAAGTCGAGTTATTTGAGGTCTGGATTTTCTTAAAAACAATAAGAGTTAGCAAGCATGAAAACCAAGAGTAGTTAATATAATTATACCTCGAATCTAGAAATGGCATTGTGTTTAGTGGAGATTTCGTGTACGCTATTCTTAATTCACAAAGAATAGGATTAACTTTAATTTAATTTTGTAGATATCTGTTTGTTGCTGTGTATTCGTTTCAGATTAAAGTTCGCTTTTTATTCGAAAAATAATATGAAACCCAGGTTTCACTTAAAAACTGATGAATGCTATATTCCCAACTGCAATATATTTCTGTCAGAACAGGTGGCGATTCTCCTGTCTTCAGAAAAGAACGAGCTCCCGAGATGATGCTTCCAGAATTGAGCTATTCCCACGAAATTCCAGAAACATCTTCACGTGGATCCACCTGAAGGGGAAAGAACTGGTTTTAAATGTGTGGGCAATGCGAAACATTCTTCTCCGGACATTTTGTGTCAGGACACATCCCTTTTATTGGGTAGGTTTTACACATATTTCCATTTTCTCACGTTTCTAGGAATATTTTGGCACAGGTGTGTGCGTCTGAAACTGTTAAAGACATATATTTTATATAACATCTGGGAATTCAGCCGTATGCCATTAGAATGACTGCAGTGGAATGGTGACAGGTAAAAGTCTCCAAAGATTGGATCTGACAAAATAAAGGTTTAAATCAAATAATTTATCCAGAGGAAATAAAGAATGAGCTCTTTAGAATTATGACTATATAGACGGTCATTATAGGATCAGAGAACCCCACACTCATTACAAATATAATGAAACGTATTTATATCATCTCTTGATTCTAATATTTGCTCTATAGCTGCTACGGTTATCGTCTTGAGTATCGAATACGATACCGATTAAACCGTTGTATGTTTAATGTCAAGTGAAGTGATTTACCGAAACTAATTATTCAAAATAGCAAGCTCAAAAATGCTTTGCTTCATTTCAGACAAAAGAATTTGGAATTTAGAACCTTATTGCTAAAATTTTCTAACAGAAACTACGGCTCTTGTCACCTCTGTTCTTGCCGTAATGTTGATTTCTCAAACGAGCATCTAATAAAAAAAATAAAACCTGGTCTCATTCCAGGCAATGTGCCAAGTGGACACAAGATGAAGTATTTGAAAAAAGGAAAAGGTTTCGATGCCCTTTAAACTAATAACCGAATCTGACGCAAAGGTACTAACTTTAAAGCCTACATTACAACACATAAATTTAAATTTTTGAAACTTCTCTTATAATTTAGTTTTATGCGAGCACACTTAAATTAGCCTATTTTTGTCGTAATTTTTATCTTTACCCAAATCAGTAAATTATGATTTTTTTAGGAGAGGTAAAAGCTTTCATTTGTAATATCACGTAGATTTATTTTAATCAATTTCAAAAGACATAGAATATATCCTATACGGTAGTTGATTGTGATATACTGAATAACAGCAACGATATAATGCTGTCACGTGACTAATTCCATAGGAAAGGAAGAAAAGGAATAAAAATATTTTAAATTTCTTTATTCTATTGATTTTTGTAATATATGTTTAATATCTCTGTAAAAAATAAAAACACAGAGCACTCTGTTCTCTTTACTTTTTTATTGTTAACAAATATGATAATTTTTTTGTTTCTTAGAGGAGGTAAGCGTGAGTCCATTTTAGCTGCATTTCATTTGATTAATTCAGATTAAAATTAATATAAACGAATGATATTCATATTTTATATATATATAGTTTACTAAAAGGGAAAAAGAACATTAATAAGCCTTTTGAATTTCAAAACATGGGAAATCTTATTTCACAATCAGATTTAAGACAATGGATTTGTATTTATTATGGAATTGTATTTATTTGTAAGATTTGCTTCTTTGGTTGTTATAAGGGAATTAGTCTTGTCCGAATGTTTCAAATTAGTCATCGAATCTTAGTAATTCAATGAATTATCAGGCTCACAATTCATCTAGAATATTTGATAATCGGTTATCTGCTCCGATCTCAATAGATTAATATAATACATTTTCCATTCTTTTTCAGTAGCAATTTGATCTATTTCTTTTAATATTAAAGAAGCTTTAACACCATGCATTTATTTTCTCGCTAAATGCTTAAAATCAATGAATTTCGTTGCAACTAATACAAATTCAAAATCGTCATTATTTTTATTTTCTCTTTTCACTTGAAGTTACTATTATAATATTCGAATTGTACCTTCTATATTTTGAGCTTATTTCCATTCATTACTATTACTTAATTCTATCTAAAAAAGAAATGCTATTTGTTTTGTTTGTTTCTTGCTGAATAAATCATATACATGCATGCAATTTAAGAAGCAAATCCAATTTCAAAAATGGCGAAAATATATGGGAAATTTTAACATTTCAACTGAGCATTTGTATATTTTGAAAAAAAAAAAAAACAAAACAATTTTGAATTAATATTAGAATTTAAAAAATTGTATTTTTAACAAATCGATTATATTATTTTTTTACGTTTTCTAAACCTATTTTTAGCCTCCCGATTTTTTAAAATCATGTGTTGCTATTCTTATCCGCGAAATCATTCACAAAAGGGAATTAATATTATTTTCTTCTTGTTGAAAGTGGGTGTATGCTTATAATTAAAGAAAATATATAATACTAAGGGGGGGAATTAAATATTCAGTTACATGATATGCAGGAAATATTTTTATGTTTTTTATATTTCATCGGAAACTTTCTCTTATGATGACAATGTCTTAAGAATGCATGACGATAAAACAACCCCCATGCAGTTTGGAGGCATTAGAGGGAATTTTTGGACCCCTTCCCTTTTTTTGCAGGGGGTTTGCCGCTCCCTTTTCACTTCTTGTGATCAGCCTATTGGTCACTACTGAGCATGTGACTTTCAGGATTCCAATATTACATTATATAAGAAAGCACGGAAACGGGAAACTGGGCTTTTGTATCCAGTGCATGTGAAACTGTCGCCATTCGGAAGATTCGAGTACATTCTCTCTCTCGGTAAGTAAAATATGATGTTACGTACTTTTCGTTTTTGAATTACTTAAAATAACGGGATTACAGGTGCTGCACCTCCTATCTGAGAAGGACATTTGCTGTCTTAGACCTCTGGTATTTAATTAATTATGTTGAATCATATCTTTATTAGTTCTAAAAAACCATTTCTGAATTGACACTTCTTTGTAAATTTATTTGATAACTTTGTATCAAGTGGATATTATTGATATATTTTCTTATGTGATGAACCGTAATACAGCTGGTATGTTTAGCATTAATTCTAATAAGAATTTTCAGTAAAAAATTTTTTAGTAATTTTGTCACACATTTATAATCTGTAAACAGTTAGGTTTTTTAATCAAAACTTATATTGTTAAAAGATGTATTTCACTCTAGAAATATTTATTTAATTCAATACTATTTACGAATGACTTTTGAAAAGTTTTTTTCCGTTCAAATGACACTGAATATGTTATATACTTGAATTTTTTTATGACATTTTTTTTTACAATCAATAATGTAGAGTTTATTAGGAGTAGATTTCGTTAAAAGTTCTGTAGATTTCTTATTTTCTTGTATAATATTTGTGCTGTTAAAATAAATAGAAATATTTTATAAAGTAAATTGGTACAGTTTAGCTATGCAGAAACAAAACATTCTATGGCTACTCAATGCCACGTGTGCATTTTTCTTTTCCCGAATTGAAAATTCCCTTTTTGTGAATGAGGAAAAAGAGTGCATAATAAATAATTTTAGGTCAAAATATCTGTTTTGTTCGCACGCTAACATCAACAGATAAAAATTTATTAACAGAATCAATGAATCAATTTATTAACAGAATCAATAAAAACAAACTATACTTGAAGGCACATATCCTTCTTGGTTTTTGTGTCTTGTTATTGCATTTTCGATCTTTATTTTTTCATTCAAATGTTCTATGACTGAAGAGAGTTCAAGAGTAACTTTTTCCATTTTAAATTTCTGTTGAACAATTGTTTTGCTTTTCAGTAGATCTTTTGTTTGTACATTCTTATCAGAAGAATTCCCCAGATTTATTGTAAAAATAAGTTTTATTCTTCATCTGGAATTTTTTAAAAACACAATATTGCTTTTTTTTGCATCTTGAGTGTTTTGCATTTTTTTGTTTTAAATTAAAATATTTTGAAGAAATCGAATTATATATCATTTTTTTCACTCCTTAATAATAATAAAAAAATCCCTAAATTTGATGTATTTGCTATGACAATACATCCGAACCCTTTTAAGTTACTGTTAAAATAGTGTTATTTCAAAAATTTATTATTTTTAAAATTTGGAACTTGATTTGTTCTTCGATACCATCGTTAGACACAATGTAAAGACGTACTTTTTATGTCGTTCTCGAACGGAGAGTATATTAATCAATCATCATCAAAATTAATTTTTATTTATCCTTAGTGATGCTCTTTGTTTTGAAAAAAATTCTGTTTTTGACAAAGTATAGAATTATAATTGTAATTAAATTCTGGATATTCTTACTTTGATATAGAACGTGGATTTTTCATAATTTTATTTTGGAAAATATTCTATATTTTATATGCTTATATATTGACATTCTAAATATTGGTAAAATCATTTTATAAGAAATGTCATTAATTAAAATGTAATTAATATATTTAACTGAAACATGGTGAAAATCTTCCCCCAAATGTTTTTTTATGAACTAAAAGTTGAGCAGTTTCTCACATTAAAAGTTGTAATGCTTTTAATATTTCATGAAACGAGCAAATCAAAAATGTCAATGCCTTTTAATTAAACCCGGTATTTGAGTATTTGATAAAAAAGTACAACTATTATTTTGTTGAGAAATCTAGAAATATTTTTTTAAAAATATTTTCTGCAAAATAGTAAACAAAATATATGATGATGTTTGACTTTTGCTTTATATTTGTTTTCTGTCAAAAAAAAATATTTCATCAAATATGCTTTTAACTCCTATCTCTTTAAAGTTTTTTGGCATATATTAGTATTTTACAATACATATTTTCAAAAATTTTAACCACAAATGCAATAAGAAAACAATCCAACCCTTATATTTAGTCGTTTTGTTTTTCAGTAGATGTTTCATTTCTATATCTCAAATGTTATCTACCAAAACTTTTTTTATTTTGCCTTATATTATTTGAAATACCATAACTCTACTTTTAATGCTTCTTCAAAAGAGTCAAAATCCGACTATTCAGATTCTTTCATTTTGAAAGAAGCTGAATAATAAAAGTGTAAGAAGTATAAAATCTAAAAGTTTCTTAAACTAAAAAATACTTTTACTCCAAAATATTTTTTTTAAAATTGTGAAGTGTGTCAATAATTAGCAAGAAAGCTAAATTTACTAAAAATGTAATATTTTTATTTGTCATGGTAACATTTTATTCAATATTTTTTTATTCATTGCATAAATGTTTTCAATAGCTGATTTGATCAAAATTAATGCGGAAAATTCTTACCTTCTTGATCCCTTTTGCTTATTTTAATATTTATCGAATATATTTAAAACATTGAATTGAAATAATTTAGCTATCCTGAAACAAATTATACTTCTACCATTCAACGCTTAGTGCACGTGAGCTTTGAATAAATCTGTGCTTTTCTTGTAACATGAAACTAAAGAAATCTCTTATATAATATGACTTTTATGTTTGGACAATGTGGTGCATTGAGGGAGAGAGTTATCTTATTAAAAGATTTATTTTAATAATATTCCAACTCCTAACTGAAGTATAAATTAGTTTTATTTTTATTTTTTAAAAGATCTTTTATATTATTTTTTTGAATGCTGTATATTACTGTTTTGGTTTGTCTTTTAAACTTTTTATATTTTATTACTGCAAATTTGTGTGTGTGTGTTTTAAAAAAGACACGTAGATGTATATGATTTTTTTCATATCTTAATATCACAATTTATTTTTTGAAAATACAAAAAAAGAAGTATATTCTTTCTTTTTTAGACTAATATTTTATCTAATTCCTAGAAATTACATGCATTATTCATTCCTTGCCTAAACTAATTTCCTAACTTCGTTGCTTATATTTTCATTGTTTTCCTCAGAGAATAATTCACATTTGAAAATATATTTTCTGATATCCTGATAAAGGTTTTTAAACTCAAATCTGTAATAAGTTTTCAATATGTTTTGTAATTTTTGAGCTTCAAAGTGAGCAATTTTTAATTCAAGTATTTTGAGGGTGTTTCAATATTTTCTAGCTGAAAAAAACACACAGAAAAGGTTGTATAAATTTGAATCAAAGCTAATTTTTAAATAACAGAGAAAAATGTCCCTTATTTCTTTCTTCAGAAATGCAGAAATATATTTTTAATTTATCTGATAAAATTTCAATACATCATTTGAGGATTTTATAACCGGAAAAATTTGCTATTCATTACTGTTACCATTGAAAAATTAAAATATTTGCTTTTAAAGCATATTAACTAGAATATACTTTGTTTTCTATTTTAAGGAAGTTTGCAAAATCATTTTTATTTTTGGAAAAAGAAATATAAGTAACTTAATTTAACAAAGCAACATTAATAAGTAACTTAATTTTTAACAAAATTCTCATAATTCTCGCATTAAAATATCTAAAACTGTCACATGTATTGCACCTTTGTTAACTCTATCATTGATGCAGATATAGGAAATAAATACGATTCCCCCACCCCATCTCATATATCCTCGATAGAAATATATTTGTTTAGCCAAAAGTCACTGCTTCAATAATTTTATGTTAAAACGAGCCAAACTCTATATATTAAAATTTATCCCTCAGTCTTTTTAAGAATAAAATAATCTAATGTATAATATCTTTGAATATTTTTAAAAAATTAATGGCAGTTAATTATAATAATTAACTACTGCATCTGCACTGTTTTGAATCACATATAAGGGCAGGACTGCTAAAGATAGTGAAAAATGCTATTCCAGATGCTTATGGTATTCTTTATTTTTAGCAATTTTTTTTCGCCAATAATTAAAACAATTTTTTTCCTACCATAATATTTCTTTTTGAATCTCACTATTTATATATTGGTGTTCTCAGTATGTGACTTTTTTTAACATTAGGCTCCTTTGGCGCCCAGCCGGTTGGCCAGTATTAATGCTGGCTAAAAGGTTCAATTAATTTTTTTTATAGAACTTGGTCTTATAATGGGTTTTTCATCAAAATATATTTAGCTTCAAATTTCGATAGTCATGCAATTCACTTATACTATTATGTAGCAGTCCTGATCCTTGAACTCCGCATCTATCTCTGATCCATTAGCGACAGTAAATCTTCAGTTTTAGAATAAAGTGGAAATGATGAAACTGCAATTAATATAAAGACCTTTTTACTCAATCCAAGCATATCTTAAAATAAAACAGAGAACAAAAAAGCAAAGTAGTCCGATTTAGAAGTTTTATGTTTGTTTCACAAATTGAAATATTATGAATTTTCATAATTTACAATATCTCAAAGACTTATTCGGCAAACATTTCACTAATTAAATGAAATATTCAGTTTTTAATTTTATTTTTAAATGCATATAAATGCTCTCAACAATAATATTTTTTTCGGTTTTATAAATATATTTCCAAAAATTATGAAATTTATAGACAGTCCTTTGTTCTTATAGTTTTCTACTCTGCAAACCACTCTTTATATTTCAACTTCTAAATAAATAAATAAACGTTTCTATCCTCTGCGATCAAATCTGGCCGATTTATTCGGTTCTGAATATTGCAAGATTAGAACAATAAACATTTTCATGATCTTGGCCAATTAGAGAAACCCCTATTGGTCACTTTGAGATGGTCGATAATGTGATCTAAAAGCGCCTGTTTTTATAAAATAGTGATATTGAAATTTACAAAATCCGTCAACTTTAATAATTTATTAATTTCATTATAGTGTCACTTTTTATTAAGGTATTAGCGTCTCAGGAATATTTTGTTAAATATGATTCACAGCGCAGATAATATATGTAAAAATTTAAAATTCATAATTCTCCAGCTTTTTTTCTTTCATTTTATTAAGAATATAATTATATATTTTACTTAGACCATTGGTTAGGAGATGTATTGTTAGAATTGTTAGAATGCTTCTAAATTAGTCTAATAACAATTAGTTTTCAATTTAGATTCGTAACAATTAAAATCATTAAATCATGTAAAACAAAAAAAGAAGGCAAAAATGTTTTGCTTCAACAGAAATAATTAAGAGTCAATTATCCTTCAACTTATCATAAATTGCTTTTTGTTCGTTGAATCTATGAAATCACGTCATCTTAGAGTTCGTTTATGATTTCTTAGTTTGAAATAACTAATCTTGCGTTCACAAGATTATCATTTATTGGGTTTTTTAAATTCTTTTTTAGTTTTAGATATTGCATTTTTGCAACATGTTTTTATTTTTAATTTTTTTAATTTTTATTGTTTCATTGAATTAGTAGTTTTGGTATTTCAAACGATAATAAAAAAAATTCTCTTACTTTTATTGTTTAAAAAATATAACATTTTCTTTTTATTTCATTTCATAGAATCATGTGCTCAAAATTACATTTTTCTAGGTTTTATTTAAGATAATAAATTATTTGTCTTTATAAATCAGAGCTTTTGTAAATGTGATAGCAACACGTTATTAAAAGCTGATTTTTGGAAATGCTCGTGTTGATAAAATTTTATTTTTATTTTATACGAAATAAATAATACCATTAAATTAAATGTTTAAAATTTCATTAAAAATAGAATTTTAATTTATAGGCCAAAACATCAGTATCATTGAAAAGATAATTTTTGGAGCTTTAACTTGATGCAAAAATCAATTTTTTCTGTAATATTTTCGGAAGTTATAGCGGAAAAACGTCAAAAATGTCTTTTAATTTTTATTTAATTAAAAATTCAAAAAAGGGCTCCCAAATACGCATTTTCTGCCCCCAAGGTATACACGTGCCAAATTTGGTAACTGTAGAGCGCCAACGTACACACACACATCATACTTTATTATATGTATAGAATATTAATTTTCTTTAAAGATGAACGGTGCACTTTTCGCCAACTCACCTCTCGTTTTTAGTTTGGCGAAAAGGGGATCGCGGCAGTTAGGCGCATGAAGGTGGATAGGAGATTTTTATATCGTAAAATAGACGGCAAAATCCAAAAAATAATTTAAATTTAAAATACAACTAAATTTAGGTCAAAATGAAAGACAAGTTCACAAACGAACAAATAGAAAAAAAGCAGGCAGTCAAAAGCTGATTATTTTGTTTCAAAATTATTTAAATTATATAATTCTCAACAGAAACGATAATTCATATAAAACAGAAATGCTTATTATTGTAAGTGAAACAATGGAAAATTGCCAGAGAAAATAAAACTATAGATGTATAAAGAATTTCAATTTGTTTATTTAATAAAAAAATCATGAAATCATATAGAAATTTAAATCATATTCGATATAGAGTTAGAGATTTTTTTTATTGTGTTTTTTTATGAAACTTTGAAAGGTTTTCAAAGTTAATAAATGTTTGCACTAGCATAAGTTTACTTCTTAAGCAAAAATTATAAGCTCCAAAGTCCGGCTTTACCTTTCCGCTTCTCGTATATAAATTAAATGATCAGAAACCTTAAAAACTACTTCCGTCTGGATATCGATGCATCTTCTATCTTTAGACTTGATTGAGTTTCATTGCTAATTTTTTTGACAATTAAAACTGTAAATGTGTGAACACGAAAATAACAAAAGCAATAAATTTAGTGAATGACAGTTGATATGGAATCTGAATATCAAAGTTGAACGAAATTCAGTTACAGAAAGTGCCTCATTATTTTCAAAAAGTACGCAGTTAAATTAGACGCAACAAATTTATCACATGATTTGATTTTGAGGATCTTTGACACACTCATTTCGTATACTCCCAGTTCATTAGAAAACGACGTCTCAACATCTCAGTGATGGTTATGAATCAAATGTTTCGCAACATTTAGTTACCTGAAGTGCTAATTTATGTGAAGCTTTGGACCCATTCTGTCGGTATGAAGATTTCCAAAGTTTACAAATAATTTACTACGATATTAAAGGTGTATGTAAGCAACCTATCGATGGCGATCAATTTCCAAGTATATTGTTCCATCTCGTGAATGATTGGATTTAAAACGAGTTTATCAAATTTACCCACACGATTTGATTCTGAGAATCTTTGACACACAAGTTTTGTATTAAATCCATTTGCTCGTTGGACGTCGTTCATTTCGTATATTCCCTGTCCATGAGAAAACGAAAGCTCAAAATTTCAGTCAGGGTTATGAAATAAATGTTTCGTAACATTTTGTTACCAGAAAAGCTAATTTATAACACGTTTGGACCTATTCTGTTGGTATGAAGATTTCTAAAGTTTACAAATAATTTATTACGTTATTAAATATAATACGTGTATACATTTAAGTTGTAATGAAGCAACGTATCGTTCGCGATCAATTTCCAAGTATATTGATCCATCCGGTGAATGAATGGATTTAAAACGAGTTTTATATGCACAGAGTAAACGACAGAGAAATTCTTAATCACTTTACTTTCACACAGGAGGCAAGAGTTTCTCTGTTCGAACGAGCTTTTGTGCCTCCTCATCTTTTCGTGGGGGGTCACCCTCATAGTCATCTGTTACTCCCTCATACTATGTGGATTCTTTTGAGACGTTATAGAATGCTGCAAGGAAATTCGAAACTGCGTCTTGGAACAGGTGTCCGTAGATGTCTCTTGTTTGGTTGCGAAGTTGTTGCACGGTCAGAAACACCACATTTTCTTATATGCTCCTCGAATTTATTTATTTATTTATTTGTCAAAAGTAGTATTGTAGCTCAGTATGTAAAATTAGGTATGATTTTTATTCAAAGTATTAGTTTTATTTCCTTTTGATGTCTCTTTGCTCCCACGTTATATTATATTCTTTCATATGATTTTGGAAAAAAAAACTTAATCGTACTACGCATAATCTTAATTGAAACCAACTTTAAAAAGCATTTTTAGAAACCAAATTTGAAAAATCGTGCAATTATTAAGCTTTAAATCCTTTCTAGGATTTTAAGAGAAGGTTTGCACTTTAATGTTTCTAAACTAATTTCTATATTTTAGGCTTCTTTTAGTCCATATTGACGTATGTGTGGCATAATTTTTAAAGAACTTTAGGTCAACGGTTTTCCTTGTTGTTTTTTTAAAAGTTTTTTAAGTCATTAAAAAACTTAAAAAGCAGGCACTCAATAATTCAACATTTTTTGAAGATAATTTTGCAATTAATTATTTCGTTATTAAAATTAATTAGCATTCAGCAATAAATTAAAATATTCTATGAAAAGTTTTTTTTATAAGGACATCTTAAACCAATCTTAAAAATATTTAAATAGCCGTTAATAACAATATTTAAGGACATCTTTAATTCCAATATTTAAATAACCGTCACGAATTTTAAACTTCTCAAATGATACAACGTCGGACAACTACGTTCTTTTTGATTGCTATAATAAGCATTTTATTCCTTTATTTATTCTTTTTATTCAGGTTCTAGGGTTCATTGCATTTCAGTTTAGACCTTCGCGATTCTTAGATACTAATACAGGGTATTGCCAAATTCGATCGATAAATTCAGGGGGCTGACAGTAGTGCAACCAGAGGATAGAGAATCAACATACAGCATTGGGTACGAACCGCCATTAAGAAGAAAATTACAAAAATATATGGAGTAGACGAAAAGCTATAAAAAATAATACTAAAATTTTGTTTAAATGATTTTTTAAAAGTGAAAGCACAGTATTAAAAGTTTTTTTTTCATGCTTGTAACATGCGGATATGATGATATTGGGTATCGTAAATTACTAAACGAAAAAGGAGTTTTTATTTCATATTAAAACTTATTACATTTTCAAACTTTTATTGTTCTTTAAGTTTTAATATTTTTCAAACATGGTGTCTAAACTACTTTTTCGTTTTCAATAATTTTCAACACTCTAGTACATCAAATCCACATGTCACCAACAAGGGGAAAAACACTTTTGAGAATGTGATTTCGTTTAAAAAAAATTAAGTTAAGTAAAAATTAGTTGAAGCAACATTTCCTATTTCTTTATTTATTAAGTTTTTGCAGTTTCCAACAGTTATTAGACTCGGCTATATTTCTACGAATTCCACCAGCTAAGCGGTTTTTGTGACCCTGTGCTGTTTGGTGATTCTTTATCCTCTTGATACTTACTATCGACCCTCTGAATTTACCGGTCGAATTCGGCAGCACTCTGTATATAACTCTGCTCCTATTATCGTTAATGGATTTTTTTAAAACAATTTTAAATTATATAATCCAGCAGTAAAAAGAAATTACGCTAAGAAGAATTGGATTCATATGGTTTTCGTGTGTTTGTAGAGCATTTCTTTGATTTTACTTTTTTCGTCTCAAATATGTAATTTTTTAGACCTTATTCTCTAAGCGATTTTTTTCTCACAGGAAAATTTTATTGTTTTATCACGTGACTTCTGCGGGAAGGGAATAAACAACGATGAAACTTCAAAAGAATAATTAATTGTAACAAACTCCTGAGAATAATGTATCTAGACAGTTTTATCATAACAGGAACTCCTCTGAGTGGACTGCCGTGCTGACCATCAATGGTCAAACTGCTACGAGGGAATTTAGAAAACCTCTGACTATTTAAACCTCGCTTTCTGGCTGCCCTTGGAAGGGGGCTTCCATATTATTGCTTCAAATGTGGAAATTTTTCTCATCGGGCAAATTTGAACTGGAGCACTTTAAAATGCTTAAAGGTTAATACTTTCTTAAAAATTATAACGTATTCAATGAAAAATTTGATTTCTGCATATGAAACGATTTATTTTCAGAAGCAAATAATTAAATATACGCTTTTTTTAAAGAAACGTTTGCTATTGAACATTTTGTCCTTGTCACAGCATCGCTGTTATAAGTTGGAAGGCCTATCAAAGAATAACACAAATATTTATGCACCTATGGACGCTCATACAAATGAGAAAATCCAACTACTTCACAGGCAGTTCAGAGCTTTGATTATTTCCTATATATTTGCATTGGATTAGAATTATAAGGAAAAAAATTATTCAAGTACCTTTCTGGAAAAAAAAATCGCAATTAGTTTTTTTTTTTCAGTGAAGGCATTTTTAAAATGTTATGTCTCCAAGCTGTTTAATCATGCTGGATAAACAAAACTGCTGCACAAAAAAGGTATACAGCCTGAATCTGAAAATTAATAGTTTCTGTAATCTGCTTTCAAGTATACAATTTTTTTCTAAAGTTCATCTCACGCCTTCTAAGCGTTTTAAATATTAACAATAACTGGGAAAAAATAAGTTGAATTTTAAATATATTTTTAAATTAAATGGATACAATGGCCACTGGCACAACACATTGTTATACATTGGAGGTGCCATCATTATAAAAATGGAACAAAATGAGAAAAATAATTTTATTCACATACCATTATGAAATAGTCATTCTTACTTTTAACTTAAATTTTTATTCATAAAATCAAATAATTTTAGAAAGTTCATAGATTTTAAATAGTTCATTCTTTTTTAACACATATTTATAATCTTTACTTTAAGAGTTTTTTTTTACCACATTTTTGTTACCACAGAAACAAAGTTTTGGTGCGTTTATTATCATGTCAGAAACATGATGTTATTTTAAGAACGAGGTTTAAAGTAAAAAAAATCAGTGGACGAAAAATTGAAATTTTATTAACTACACGAGTATCTCAAAAAATAAGGTATTAATAACGCGTTGCCATTGCATTTACAAAACCTTTAAATGAAAAATATAAGTTAATGACTACAGTAAATAAAACCTAGAAAAATGTCATTTTGAGCACGTGATTATTTGAATTGAAATAAACAGGAAATGTGATATTTTTTTAAAACAATAAATATAAGTGTTTTGGATCGTTTGCAGTACTTGAAGTGACTCATTCAATGAAACAATTAAAATGAATACAAATATAATTTAACTTGCGCGAGCACGTGGTGCTTGACTGTTGTAGAAATGATGTTCTGACATGATACATTGAAATATGCTTATCAGATTTCATTTCAACCTTTTAATAATTATTTTTAAAGTAAATTATGCTATTTCATTTTAATGCTTTTTAAGGTGAATGTTCTTGGATTATAAGCGATGATTTTTTTTTTCCATTTTCCTTTGATTCTTTCTATTCTCCCTTGAGATTCAGGGGAAGGCTTTAAATTTCTTGGTGTTATTTCAGAGGAGGCCAGAGGAGAGTTGAGTCAGAATGCGTATTAATAAACATGCAACGGTGGGATCAAGCATAAGTTATGAACACTTTACTGGCCTCTCATTTACGAGGGAAGACAGAAACCGATTATTAGCACAAAAATATTTTAAAAAGAAATTGAACAGGACAAGGAAATTATTTAGAATCCGGATTAGTAACCTAATCTAATCACATCAAGAGCGATACAAGATTTGCGTCTATTGTTTGGAATTAAAAAGTAATTTTTTTAAAAAAAATACCTTTTAGTTATAAGTATGAAATGGTCAAAATGCATCTTTATATTAAAGATGCATGCAATGATTATTGTGAGAATAAAATATCGGAACAAGCGGGTCATTTTTTTGTCACCTTAATTGACATGAATTGTTACGCAAGATATGAGGCTGTTTCAATACTACTAGAGAAGATTTTCATTTCTTCTTCGGATTTGATGCGATCCTTGAATGACTAAAGAAAATCAATGTTGGAAAGAAAATTAAAGATCGGAAAGTAGTCTAAAATTAGGGCAATGAATTTACCAGAAAAGAATCGTAGATATAATTTCATTTAAGTAATTATATATAATATTATTCAGTTATCATTAAAGCAGAAACATTTTAAAAGGCTTTTGATTTTTAAAAAAAGCAAAATGAAAAGAGAGAATTGAATTTGGTCTCCAAAAATATGTTTATCTACTCAATATTGCAGAAATTCTTCAAAATAAAGTTTAATTTCACTTTTATTTTTTCATACAGGCCTTTCATTTGATTTTAAAATTAATTTCATTTCTTAAAATCAAAGCTTGAAAATCTTTTCTATGAGGCTAATTATAAACCCAGTATCAGTTATGTTTCCCCACGTACGATTTTTTATGCGCCAAAAAAAAATTAATTTTAGATAAACATTTAATTTTTAATTTTAGAAAATTGCGAATCGAACTATAATGCTTATTGTGTTCTGGATTTCAGAATGCATCGCTTAATGTATTCAGAGAGGGTCATTCAATCGCTGAACGTCCACAGACAGTAGACACTCCCCCTCCTTGGACTCGCAGCTCAGCTTCTGGAAAACGGGGATGGGGTGGGAAAAAGTACAATTTAGACTGCAACTTATTCTCGACATCTCGGACCTCCCGGGTCTGTATTGTGGTTGTCATTATGAAAAGAAAAAGGATGGACACTTCAAAAATGTTTTGGGTACTGGCGCAAAGTTAGTGTGATAAGGGTTGGGGGTTGGTTAACTGGCACACATTCTAATGCTAAAATTCTGAGAAATGAATGTCGGCTATTTCTCAAAGAAAAAGAAATCTCTTACACTTTTGTGTCTAGCGAATTCCAGAAAAGCAAACTCTCTTCCTCACCGTGAAGGTGAAATAATCAAAGTCCTGAACTGCTTATGAAGTAATTGGATTACTTTATTTATACGAACGTCCATACGTGAATAAATATTTCGGTTATTCTATGATAGACTTCACATCTTTTAACAGCGATTTAATGGTGAGGACAAAATATCAAAGATGAGAAGTTTCTTTTTTTAAAATGCTGTTAAAGAGCTGTTAGAACAATCAGTGCAAATATTATTTCTTAGAGCAAATGAGCATCTTTGACAAATAAGTAAATAAATAAATAAAAATAAAAAGATAAATAAATAAATTCTAAATATTTTAATTGCTAACTATTACTTTCTCCTTTTAAATTGCGAGCATTACAAAAAAATAGCACTTATTGTATCACGTTAAACAAACGAATCTTATATATATACTTTCATTTTAAACTCAAAGTAGTAAATCTTTGATAGGTTACACAACAATTCCTCTGAACCCTCCAAATATTTAATTGGGTACTCATTTGAGTAGGAATTAAAATTTAAGATTGAAATTTGCAAAGGTAAGTGTGTTCGCATAAAGTTAACAATTATAATACAGGTATTTAAACTGTAATCTTATTAGAATGCACAAATGATATCCTTTATAAATGCTACCTGCAAGTCGAGTTCTGTTATCAGTTTTAAATGCTACGAAACCATTTCTATTTTCGATATGCTACATACTGTCATACCTCGCAGATTTCCTGGATTTCAATTTAATTACAATTTTAATAAATGCCAGTTTCAGAAACTGGCAGCATTAAAGGTGCAGAAATTATAAGGATGGTTTTTGGAAATGCGAGTCAAATTCTCACGAAAGGGAGATCATTAAAAGCCACTTCAAAAATATCTTCAAAATGAGAGCTATCTTCGAAGAGCCCTTCTCTATTGTTGCCAGCTGAATCTTCTTTTATTCTTTGGAATAGCCTACAGCATTGTTTTACCCTTCTTGTGCCTTTTAATGTGAACGGCCCCTAACCGCTGAAATTTCCTCTTTCTTGATTTATGCTTCAAGACAATCCCACTGCTGTCAGGCTTTCAATGACAGGTGGACAGGTCCAACTGATCGATTCTAAATTTTGTAACATTTTTGTGCCTTTGTTCCATTTTACCGATTTACTTTTACATTCTGCAACCGAAAAGAGAAACCTCCCACATTGCCTTTTTAGCAGAGCATGTGCAACTCCATCCCCTTCCTCCATTGTATTTTCACTAGATCTGGAATTCCTGTCTAAGCAGAAGAGGCATCGTCTTCTATGCGTAAACCACATGCTGCCTGCCGTCTATTCAATTTGAGTTCTAATAAGGGCTTCAATATTCAGGCTTTCAGCGGCCACTCCTTTCACTGTCATTGTGGGTCTTCCCCTCTATTCTCTGTCACCCCCTTCGCTACTGAAGAATTCTGTGACACTTGCTACTATCCCTTTCAACCTTCCAATGATCTTGTTTCTTTTTAAATTTACATTTGAAGCACAGGGATTATTCATCGTTGTGCGGAGACGGCTACCAACTTTCTTGTTGATATCGAGATATGACAGTTGAGTCCAACGAATTTTTAACTGCATTTCACTTGCATTGGCCATATTAACTGGTTAATTATCCTCAAGCTCAATTCACATATTTTTTAATTGGTATTTCTCCACACCTTTCCTGGATTCGTTTCTCAATTTGTTCAGATTGAGAATTTCGTGATAAGATTAAAGTATTTTTAGTTCTGTTTTAATTTCAAATTTTTACTGGATTATTTAATGCTACCGTTTTATTAATTTATTTATTGTTTTCAAACTAACTCCTTCTCTGTTCTATTCACAGCATAACCAAATAATGATTCTTGCGCATGAGAAAAAAATGTTTGTTGAAATGTTTTTTCAATAATTATCCCTCGTTTTAACATAATGTTTGTATCAAAATTATTGATTTGTATATTTATATAAAATCTTCTCATCTGAATAGATAAATTCGCCTTTAATGCCTATTCCACAGTACAACGTAAAAGAAACTAAAGAGTAAAAAACGTGAAACCGAGATTTTGTTAAATAATATTAATTATAAGGGACTTGTTTTAAATTATCATTTTAAGCTCTCATATTTTAAATGGCTATTTAAAAAAGTAGATTTGAAACGAGAAAACTTTTTATGTACGGAATTGCAAATTTCAGTTTAGAATTGAAAATTCATTTATAAATCTACCTTCATAAACTTCTTGTAACTCCGAAATGTTCGCGTCATGTCTCCCTGGTACTTAAGTTATACTTAATACTTAAGTATTGTATAACTTAAGTTTATACAATACTTAAGTTATTTTCTTGCTTAAATATTTACTTTTATTATAACCAGCGGGTGACCGAGTTCCGCTCGGAAAAAACAGGTATCGAAGCTAACTCGTTGAAATGTCGGAAATGTGGGGCGATTTTCGACTTGGCAACCATTCATCGTATTATAGTATAAGATAAAATTAAAACTTAAGCTCCAAGCATGCGTTACGAGTAAAAGTGAAAAAATTATCTTATTAATATGTTGCCATCAGATTGACAAAAACTCAAATTAAAAAAAAATAAATTATTATTGCGCATTAAACATATAAAAATGCAATTTTCATCACGTGTCTGCATGAAATGAAAAAAATATATATATGAATATTGATATAGATGGCATATTGGCTATAGATGGCAGCACGTTACTACTTGAAAATTTAAGTAGCCATTATGGCGAACTAATAAAGCTTGAAAATATCCTATCTGTAACTCCGAACTGCTCAACCGTTGCGCTTCAAAACCGGCGCCAATCGATTCCTCGTGGCCAAAAACCCCAGACCCCCCAAGTTTACCGGAGTTTATTAATTTTGGGGCGATTTTCGACTTGACAACCATTCCTCGTATTATAGTATAAGATTTATTATTTTTTTAATTAATTTTATTTACATTTTTGAAGTTAAAAAAATAATTTGAAATTTCTTTTCGCACTTGTGGCGCTTCTCATTTATTTAATTTTGGGCGCCCTTGTTTTATATTCAAATTTCCTGGAGAAATTTCGCAATTTCATATACTTTGCCCAGATCTAATTATTCAAAACTCCAGGAGAAATTTTGCGATATTATATATTTTGCACAGTATCTTCAACTTTCTGAAATTTCAGTCCTTTACATTCGCCTGCATGAAAAAATAAAATAATAAATCGTAGGTTAGAGCGATGAAGAAAAAATTTCAAAATGTTTTCTTTTCAAAGTTAATTAAATTAAATGATCTTTTGCTGCATTTTTAAAGGGAAAATTATTTGATTATCATTCTTGAGATCAGCTATGCAACTGGTACTCGAATTCGTAGTGAAACAGGAACAAAAAATAGCATTATGATCTTTAATCTGTTTTTGATATTCACTATTGTAAAAATTTTCTCTCCGGTAAATTAATTTTCATTCATGAAAAGTATCGAAAACTAACAGAATTTCTTGAATATTCTTGAGAATATAGGTTTTAAGAGGCATATATTTATTCTGACATTTTTCCTTTAAGTATTTAATTATTTTCATTGTCATATTTTCCAATATTCTTTTCTTTTAAATATGATGAATTCAGTCGCAATATTATTATGTGTGGTAGTTTTTCAATTAATGATGGATAGACTTAACGAGAATTACTTTCACAATTAAAATAAAGAAGTAATCTCAATTACAAAATAATAAATTTTGCTCGTTTCTCTGTATCATAATTTTAGTTTATGTTACTGGAACTACATTTTTTTTTTCATTTTCCATCGAGATCCAAACTACTGTCTGGTTTCGTGTATAATGTACTTGAATGAAAGCAGATATTAGTTAAATATTTAATGTGATGATTATTGGGGCTCTTTTACGATGATTGCATCTTGACTCATGCACACTTGAATTTTAAAGGAACTTAACTAGCAACACGAAAAGTTAAACTTATATTTGAATATTTACACCTTTCGATAAATAAACATAAATTTTTCTTTTCAGAATAGAAGATATTTCTATATTTACACCGAATATTAAATAAGATTCAGTTTACTGTAACTATAACCCTAAAATATGAGTATTCACTCTGGCTTAAATTCAGTAACTGGAAAATGTGGGCAATTATCATTAAACATGTTTGCTTAAATTTTTTCATTTACTTAGAAAATACGCTGCAGTTAGTTTTTACTTCATAGTATTGCGGGGAATATTAATAAATTTGTGCCTCTTTTCTTGAATCCAATTATTTTTCAAAACTGTGCAGTTATGCAATTAAAGAATAACCTGAGTTCAATCCAGATGTCGGTTGTCCCATTTAATACTGAATAAATATATTGCAAAAGATGACGTCTAAGCTTTTTGAGGTGATAACATTCCTTTGCAGAATTTTCTATAGCTAAGAACACACGTTTTCTGCTCCAAGTCAATTAATTTGAGATTTTAGACCAGATGTCCTGCTTCCCTATTGTGTACTTCGATAACTCAACGTATGCAGTTAACAGACACATGACTATTGTACTTGATTCTTATCTTATTGCATGAAGGCACTAATCATCAGAGAAAAAGCCTTTCACAAGGGTTGAGTTAGTGAAAATGGCATCGTCAAATATTTCTTGAAAGCATTATGGTGTTCTTAAACTTAGCGCTTTGTGTTATTTCCTTACCCCACCGGTTGAGTTCAATTTAAAAAGTGTCAGTGTCCGAAAATTAATGTATTTCAACTAAGTTTGCTAAAATCACAGGAATTCGTCTTTTTGATCTTATTACACAGACTCGTACACAATCGGTGATTGGCGAGTAATTCGCAGAATTATTTTCTACTTATAAGAATGCATTTCAACATCACCAATATCGCAGCTTATGTTTGCATTTTACTGCAGTGCGCTCAAATAAATCTGAATTTTGTACATGGATTTTACTTTTCATTAACAATATCTGGTCGAATGTAATTCCCTATTAAACCTACAGGGAGTACTCCCCTTCTATCTTTCAAGTAGAATATTTACTCTAAATGTTTGTTTAGAATTTATTACACCAGTTCAGAGAAAAGCATAGTAAGTGATATTTAGATCTGTTTCTATTAAGTAGTTGAATAAAAACTTTACAATATATTTGATTTTTTTGCTACTATTTTAAGTTAATGGGTTCATATGCATGGATAGGTAAATAATCTAAACTTGAAATAATTCGGAGAAAAATTTGACACATATGTACATTTTGGAGCTACTTTGAAACCTTATTAATAATGTACGACTGTATTCCTTTGTGGAACGATATTTTAAGTGTCATGACTACAATGGAACACTGGACGGTTCCATTTCCCAAGTTGAGGGAAAGAATTCCCTGAAAAGTTTAAAATTTCCCAGAAAAGTTTTTCTGGAAGAAGAAGGGGAGGAAAGGAAACTGGATTTTCTTTTCTTTAAACTTTCTTTTTTTTCTTTCATTTCTTTTTTGTGTGCATAGGTATCGCTCATTTAAGGAGTTTTCAATGGACAATCTAAAAGCAGTTTAAATACTTGATAATTTGAAGATTATAAAGCATTCAGACTAAAAATACTTAATTTAATTTTTTTGATGACATGCTACACTTGATTTGACTTCTATAAAGTATTCGCTAGTCAAGTATTAGAGACAAAACATACTTTTTATGGGAGAAATTGTATAAACTTTTAAAACCAAAGATCAATGAATATTGAATGGTTCATTTAGCTGCCAAGTACTTTAAGTATTTAATTTGTAAGATAAAAAATAATGAATTTATATAAATAATAAGTCAATCTGTCTTAAAAAATGCGATTAAGTCATATTTTGAAATTGCTGAATTCACAAGAAATTTGCAATTAATAAAATAGGTGTCAGCTATTAATTTTTCAACTCTCATCATTAAAAATTTAGCCAAAAAACTTTGAACAAAATATTATGCACATACTTCGATTGAAAAACTGTATAATTTATGATATAATACCTTTGAAATTACGTTCTTGAATATTTCAAACAAAAGTGTGTAGTTGGAAGTACCAAGGATCTGTGGTGCTAATTATAACTGTGGAAAACAAAAATAAATTATGCATGAGATAATTGAATAAAATAGTTTACTTGGTGAGGTGCGATTTGAAATAAGCCTACAAAAATTGTGCGAATGTGCTAAAATTTTTGCAAATGCATTTAAATCTGATTAGAATTAGTTCAAACAGGAATAATTGTGTCTAAGATATCAAACATTTCTTTCTTTTAAATTTAAAGAGTTGATGAACAAAAGAAAAATTTTAATTATATATTAATTATAATTTAGTATTAAGGAGGTTATTCTTTTTTTTTCTAGCAGAATATTTGTGGCACCAAGAATTCATCAAGATTTGATTGAAGTTGTTTTAAAATAGAAAAACTCTGTCTTGTATATTTTATAATTATTATGATTTTTCTTTTGAATCAGTCTTGCCTGTACGTATTTTCACTAAAAATAAAAATAAATCGCAAGGTTAAAAATATTTCCTAAATATCGTTAAAGAGATTTCTTAACGTTTTACGAATGTAGCGTAACATGAACGTTTCACGTATGAAATTTGCCGTTACCCTTTTTTGATAGAATACATTTATTGAAGTCTGATAATCGTTTCAATCAAATTTTTTTTTTAGTTTAGTGATAAAAGGCACTATATTTTGGACAAAATTGATGAAAAAATTGACGTTAATTACTTCCTTTAGTATTCAAATCTTCAATTCATTAGCTTAGAGCACAGAAGTCATGATTTTTGTATCAATCCTTTTTCCTAAAGGAGCTGGAAATAGTAAAGTTTCACCTTCCCTTTCAGTTACTTAAAGGGTGAACTCTTCCTAACATTAAAGAAATGCAAAAAAGGATAATTTAATTTAATTAACTTTCAAGAGAAAGTATTTTGAGATTTTTTTCTCTTTGTCGCAATAATCAGCGAGTTATTATTTGAAAATTTCTTGCTGGCAAATGAAAGAACTGAAATTGCAGGAGGTTGAAAAATCTCAGTAAAGTATACGAAATTGCATCAAGTTCTCACATGATAACTTGAAATTTTCGATAGCAGATTTCCTTTTTCTAGTCATTATATTAACACTACCTCATATTTTTGAATTTTCTTCAGAACATTACGTAATTCTCTTTGCATTATACGCAGCGATCCGAACTGTTAAGTAAGTCCTCCCCCTTCCAAGTTTTGCTCTCAAGTATTATGAAGCTTAAGGGCTTTTATAAAGTTTTTATGATAATTAATGCGATTGTAACGGCATGATAATTTTCCTGACACTAGATGGCTTTACTAGTCAACAAATATTTAATGATCTAGCAATTTTAATAATATTAATATAATAATTATAAAATTGTAAATTCCTTATAATATTTACTGAAATAATAATTATTAATTTTTACAGCAAATATTCTTTCATAAAACTTTTTTTGTATTTTCTTTTTAAATATATTTTCTGTTAACGCACGGTTATAATATCTTAACTGTTCGATAGTTTAACTGCTTGTAAAAAATGTTTTGCGCTTAGATTCAAATCTGGCGTCGTTTGTATAGTTGTTAAAATTTGCAGTCTGCAGTTGTCAAATAAATCCTATAAAAATGAAGGAAATGCTATGTACTTGAAATTGTGTTATTAATAACTATTTACATAACACGAAGCACATAACACGATAATTAGTTTTCATTAATTAAAAACTATTCCCCTGTATCCTTTTAAATTTAAAATAACCCATGCACGGTAAGAAAAAATTTAAATATGAATTGTATTGATATAAAATTTTTGATTAAAGATTTTCGATTATTTTCTTTGCATTATTATTATGATTACTTGCTTTTGAAGATAGATTTGGTTTCATTTCTCTTTTTAAAAGGGCTCACATAGTACTGTAAGCCTCAAACGCATATGTAAATTGCCACTCACGACGTTAGATGTAATTTTTTGATGAACTAACTATAACTTATAATAAAAAACTAAAATGAAATCAAATATGCATATTTCAATGTATCATGTGATAATATAATTTCTTGAACGGTCAAGCACCAAGGGCTCTTTCAAGTTAAATTATATTTTTATTCATTTTCATTGTTTCATTGATTGAGTCACCTTAGTATTGAAAACGATAAAAAAAAAAACTTCTCTCGAATTTATTGTTTTTAAAAATTCCACATTTTCTATTTATTTTATTTCATATAATCACATGCTCAAAATGACATTTTTCTTATTTTTATTTCCGGTAGTAATTTACTCATTTTTTTTAAAATCAGAACTTTTGTAAATGCAATGGCAACACGTTACTGAATCTGGTTTTTTGAGAGGATCGTGCAGATAATAAGATTCTTATTTTTCACCAACGGATTTTTGTTGGCGCCAAAAACCTCATCCCAAAAACAACATATCCTGACATGACGGAAATAATAACTTATTGTAAAAACACTTAAATACCAAAATAACATATATCTTTTTTTTTTTTTGAGTTACAAGGAGTATATGAAACCAGATTTTGAAATTTATTTTTAAAAGTACAGAAAAAATTGCAATTCCGCACATAAAAAGTTTTCTCATTCCAAGTCTCGTTTCAAATCTCCATTTTTAAATATCAGCTTAAAACATGAGAATTTAAAAAGATGATCTAAAACAAGTCTTTTATAATTGATATTATTTAGCAAAATTTCGGTTATACGTGTCTTCCTTTACTAATTCTTGTGCGCTGTGCCATGAAACAAGAATAAAAGACGAATTTCTCTATTCAGATGGGGAATATTTTTTTTTAAATGTACCTTTCCGTAGTTTTGATCTAGCTATTCTGTTAAAACGATAGAGGTTGAGAAAACACTTTTTTTTGATGCACAAGATTCATTCACTTGGTTATGCTGTGAATAGAACATGATAAGGAAATAGTTTGAAACCAATAAATGAATAAATAAAACGGTAAATAAGCCAGTTAAAATTTGAAATTAAAACAGAACTTAAAATACTTTAATCTCATTACGAGAATCTCAATCTGAATAAAAGGGAGAAACGTATAAAAAAAGAAAATTGACGAATTCAAAGAATTAAGGGGCTGTAGAGAGTATTACAGAATTCTTCAATGTACGGAAGGGGCAACAAAGAATGAAGGTAAAAGGAGTAGTCACTTTACGCCCCAAGAAAGATGCGCTTATTAGAGATCAAATTGAATAGAATACAGGCAGCTGTTGGTTTACGCGTAGAAGACGATACATCATCCGCACAGAGAGGAATTCTAGATAACGTCTCAAAGGGAAGTTACAATGAACGAAGGTGGGATTGCATGCTATGTAATAGAAAGGCGACGCGTGAGGTTTCTCTTTCCGTTTTCAGAATGTAAAGATAAATCGTTAAAACGGGTCAAAGACACAAAAATGCCGTCAAAATGTGGAATCGATCAGTTGGTCCGGCCCATCTTTAATTCAAAGCCTTACAGATGGTGGGGTGGTCTTGAAGCATAAATCAAGAAATAAGAAGTTTTAAGTCTGAGGGACAATTTCTATGAAACTGCTCTAGAAAAATCGAGCAATGTCTAAGAACCCCCCTCCCCCCAAAAAAAAGGATATACTAACAATATAGAAAGGTTCTTCGCCAGCATTATGTGGAAAGTACATTCATAGACGTTCCTTCTTTTTTGAAGATATTTTAAAAATAGCATTCTGTTATCTCCCGTTTGTTAGAATTTACATCGCAGGTGGTTGCAGTTCAAACATAGGTCCGCTCTAATTTCTTCACCTTCAGTATTGTAGGTTCACGAAACGAGCATTTATTAAAAAGGAAATCTAAATGAATTCCAGGGAATCTTCCAATTACCATATGAACAAATAAACACACTGATCGTTCTACGCAATTCAACCTTCTATGTTAACACATACGAAATATTACATATTTCGTAATAGAGAAAGCCCTGAATTTAAGTCATATGTTTGATTAATCTAGATTAGGTTTTAATATAGACAACTAATTTTAAAAGTAAAAATTAAAAACATTTTTTTTCTTCTAAAAATTGAATAAGTGCAAGATTCTATTCAATCTCACCTGGATAGGCAGAAGTAGATTCTTTCAGATGCAAACTTCACTTGAAAATGTATTTAAAGGTATGCACAAATAATTAATTCAATCCATTTTAATTTCGAAAGTTAACATATCTCTATTTGCATGCATGCGAAAGAAAAGATGTCTACAATAGTCAAATCCTACAAGATTTCCATCCTGAATATGTGCAAATATTAGAAGCAAGTATATAATAACGCATGCAAAATGTGATTTCTTTAAATAGCTACTCGCTTATATAAAGTTTTCATAATAACATCTATTCAAAACCTATGTTTCCTGCTAGGAAAAAAAAAGAAAAAGATTTTTTTTCTCAATTCAGAAATTATTCTCATTTGTAAGCGTAAATCGTCTTTTTTGTTATAGTGGAGTTTGGTTTCTTCAAAATATTTTAAATTTCAATTCGTCAGAAATTCTTATTTTCTCTGGCTTCTTGAGTTCCTATTAAACAAAAAGTATAAATTCTATAATTAAAAATTATTTTTAATAATTTGTAATAAGAATCCATGCCTACTTTTAAAATTTAATTTACTAATTACTTACAAAATTATATTGTAAAACTCCACCTTTATACTTTGGCGGTAATACTTCTGAGGCCCATAATTCATCTGGAAATTTTGGGTTGTCGGTCGTCCGCTCGCATCTCATTGCATTAAAACCCACCTCATTCTTTTGTATTTTTCTTTCTTGATTTATTTGTACTGTTTATTGTCATATTAAAAATGCGCTAAATATCACACAATTTTTTTCTCTTTGAATGCAAGAAATCAGTAGCTCGAAGGGATTTCAAATTCGAATTTTTTCAATAATTCTTATTTTCTTTGGTCTTTCGCTTACCGTCTTACAGATTGCTTCATAAATTGCATTCGTATCGGAAATTTTAATTTAAATTTAAATAAAGAACTGAAGGCACCTTTCGTAATGGTAAAAAGAGAAAAAGACCGCTGAGTAAGAGGGGAAAAACCTGAAAGTATTTATTTTAAGTTTTGGATAAGTAATCAATCCAAGAGTGTGCTTCTATCAATTATTTTTTTTACATTAATATCCAAATGCTAATAAAGAAAGACCATATTTTCAAAAATTAAATCAAAATTGTCAGAGTGATGATTTTTTGTTTTCTTTTGGTACAGCAATGAACAATAAAGAGTCTTAAAGAATCATATAAAGGAGATATTTAGACTATTAAGATTTGTTAGTTTATTAATTTAGTGATTAATTAACACACATGCTTTAAAATAATCTCGAAAATCAACGAACTATTACCGCCATTTCCGTAATGCTGAAAACATGGTTTAAGGTTATTTTTAAGGAAACTGTACAGATTTTAGCAAATGTTCTTAAAATAGACCAGGAACTTCGAAAACGTCGCCTTGATGCTTCAATGACAACAACAACAACAATAATAATAATAATAAAAGAATAAATCACCAGACATTAAAAAAGTTTTATTTGTGCAATATTTAGAGTTATTTCAACAAAAAAAATCATTACATTTAATTCTTCAAAAATTGTCCCGATAGATAAATGACAAATACTAAACGCCAATTCTAGAAGAGGAAATTATTAGGAGGAGTGGGATTAGAATGTTCTAGAATAAGGTCTAATTTTTTCACTACTTATCAATGAAAAAAAAAAACTCGATCTTCAGATAACTATTAATACTTATGAAATATATTCAGACGTAATATTTATAAGGGGCAAATTCAATAAAATATCATACAATTTAGAAATTTTTTCTATGAAAAGTAATTAAAATTGTAAAAGGAGCTATTCTGCAACACTGTATTGACAGAAATTCAGCTGCAGATATTTATAACATTTATGTAAAAATATAATGAGAGAAAGTAAACACTGAACCTTCATTATAATTTTTTCATGCCCCAAAATTACGTTAAATTGTGTTAGGTAATTATATAATTAATAGATAATGTTCGTCTGCTATTAAAAAAATTCACAATTATTTTTTTAATATTTCTTAAGATTTTCCTAGGATTAATACAGTTTTATTAATTGGATCGATAATATGAACTCTTTGCTTCTGCTAAAATACATCATAATAAAATCTTTAGTATTATTCTGTGAATTAAAAATTGTTTTCAAAAACTTTTGTGATAATTTATGACTCTAAAGTCATTTAAAGGATTTAAATTTTATAAAAAGAAAAGGAATACAGAATAAAATTCTAGAATGCTTTTCCTAAAACAATCAAGGGTCTTTCTTTTCTGCAGTTTATTTCAAAAACATAAATGTAAAATAAACATCGAATTAACAGTTTTTAGAAATGATTTAGTTAATATTTCAATAATTAATTTCAGGCAATTTGGAATATTGTAAATGAACAACATTTGAGTAAAAAAAATTTTGAAGATTAATTTGAATTAATAATTTCGAGTAAGCTCAGTTCTTTTCTTTTTTGGGGAGGAGGGAGGGGAGGGGGTGGGGAAAAATGCTATGCTCTCTGAAGTAGACTTCAGAAAGGCTTTTCCATATAAGGATATATTTATCCAAGAGTAATACTCCCCTCTTTCTTATAAGTAAGCGAAAATATAGGGCAATTCATAAAGCAATTTTTTTCCCTTTAAAATTTTTTAAAAAAGACACCCAGAAGTAAAACAAACAATACTAAAACATGTTGATATCAAAATTTTATTAGAATTGTGAATTAACTCCCAGTTTCTTAAATCCCGGACAACACAGTAAAAGTATTTAAAAATATCTCATAACGAAAAATATTATAATAATGAATAACACATGTATCATCAGTTCCGTAATTTAGTGATACATGTATCATTCATGACATAATTTGAGGAAATCAAAAGATATGCTTTGTCTTGTCGTTGCTTCTTCAGATTAATTAAGAGGGTTTTTGAGTTTTCCAAAGGTAGCCGCAACTTGTGAAAGTTTTCTATCTCGAGACCAAATGACCCCCATAAAAACACAATCATATTTCATGGAAGATGTACCAAATTTACTAACTAATCACGAAGGCTCATCATTTGACCGCCAAACGTCCTCATAATGTGGAGATGTTTAAAAAGGAATGACAGATACTGGTTCCATTATCTAAGTGCATTTCAACAAGTAATTAAAAAACATTTAATCAATTCCTACGTAGGTTAACTATTTAGAAGATGCCTAATATCAACGTTTTTTCGATGGAGAGTATAGTGTAAAATAAATGTTTTTGAAAGGGTTTCCATTTGCAATGTGCAAGAATAAGAGGATTTTTGAAGAAAGCTTTTCTTCACGTTTAGGGCCTGAGAAGGGGTTATTTTAATGACTTTCTTTTCCTACCCCCCGGAAGGAGCATAGAATTTTTCCATTGGTTGACCCCTAGGTGTGGTCATCCGATGGTCATCTGCTATTCGGTCGTACCCCCAGCCTTACTTTGTAACCTTACACGCACTAATCCGGTAAGCAGGCTCCTTGTAACAGTTCACTTCCCGCACTGCTCGTCGGACGGTCTGAACACTGTATCTGCGCCGATAGTTCTGGAGTTTTCCCAGTGAGTAAATTTTGGTATTGCGTATTTTATATTCACAGTATTTTCGTTTCAAAATGTTTTCAATAGATATTTTTTGTGCGTGTTGATCTAGTGTTTCCTATTAAAATGTTTATTTAAATATCTTCCTTTTCCCTGTCAGAAGAATTCAGTAAAAAAGAAATATATTTATATTACTCTTTTATGTAATTTTAATTTAGCTTATTTTTAGCTTCTTAAGGGTAATTTTAAAAAAAAAATGTGCTTGCGTAATTTTTTTTTCTTGATTTACTCATGCGTAAATTTATGGAAACATAGTATTGATTCTTTTGTTCAAAATTCATTTTATTTCAGTGCAATTAGATCTTGTCTTAACAATACTAATGAAAACAAATAACATTCGGAAATCTAAAATTAAGCTTGAAAAATTTAGCATGACAGTTTATACCGAAAAAGTAATATTATCATGTCAGAACATGATGTGGTTTTTTAGATGAGGTATGTGGCGTCAACAAAAATTCGTAGACGGAAAATAAAAATTTTATTATTTGCACTAGCATCTCAAAAAATCAGCTTTCAATAACGCGTTGCCGTTTCTTTTACAAAAGAATTGATTTTAAAAACATTTAATGACCGCAGCAAATTAAACCTTTAAAAAATGTCATTTTGAGGACGTATTATATGAAATGAAATAAATAGGAAATGTGATATTTTTTAAATCAATAAATGCGGAATAAAGTTTTTAAGATCGTTTGCAATACTACTTAAAGTGAAAAATTATTTTCTGACATGATACACTGAAATATGTATAGCAAATTTCATTTAAATCTTCTTTTTTATGATTAATTAAAGCAAATTGCTCAGACTGGAAACTGAAGGAATGTGTTTGCTAAATATATTTCACTGAGTAATTTCATCCCCCCCGTTTTATTGAACAATTTTTCTTTTATGTCAGCATCAAATAAAGTTTACAAAAAATATTGGCGCATTTATCGATTTGTTTCATAGATGAGATCATATAACAATTAGCGTAATGTAGTATCTTGGTTTGATTAAATTATTTAGAAAATGAGTAAAAATAAGTTGCGAAATAAAAATTTCTTCTGGAATGTATATTTATCTCACACTCCTTTTCGGTGATTTAAGTAGAAACAAAAATGCATAAGTTTTTGAAAACAAAATATGAAAACTTCTTTTAAATTTTAATTAAAAATCAAAAAATTTGTTTGTATTGCGATTGAAAATTCAGAATAATATTTTAATATTCAAAAATTCAATGAGGGTAACAGTTTTTATTAAATAAAAATTATACTAAAGGCAATAAATAAAAGAATTCTTAGCTGAATGTTAAAAGATCATATTATTTTCGAAATGTCTTTCAAAAAGCGCTGCTTTGAAATTTTTTTAAGTTCAAAAAACCTTTTAAAAAAATATTAAATAAAGATTAACAAATTCTATAGTCTATTACTGAATTGCATTGACATTTATCCTTTGTAAAAATATCCGAATTGCATTTTTCTTTACAGTATATACATCACATACTATTGTAATGTAAAAGAAATTACATTAAGTTTTAATATTTTTCAAATGTGATGTCTTAGCTACTATTTCGATCTAAATAATATACAGCACCATCAATCATCGATTCCTCAAGCCACCAACATGAAAAAATGAACTAACAAACAAAAAATTAAAGCTGTTCAAGTTTTGCTTTTGCTTGAAAAAATTCATAGTTGAAACAAAATTTGTTAATTTTTTTTATTTACTAAGTTTTTACAGTTTCCAACAATTACTATATTTTTGCGAATTTCGCCAACTAAGCATCGTTTGAGACCCATTGTTGTAAGCTGATTATATATATATATATATATATATATATATATATATATATACAATTCTATTTTATTGAGATATGCCCCTCATATCTAAATAAGCAATAAAGAGCATTAATTTTTTGTCAGTATATGGCGGGGTTTTTTTTTTATTATTTATTTTTTGAAATGCTATCTTTCCAAAGTATTTAATCAATCTGGATAAGCAAAACTAATGAGCAAACAAAATATACAGACTGAATCTGAATATTAATATTTCCCCACTTTATTCTTAAGTATAGAATTTTTTGCTGCAGCTTATCTTAAGCCTTCATAACTTTTTAGGTATTAACAGCATCTAAAAAGAAATATGTTGAATTTCATTCACATAAAATAAAAAAATAATAATTCTTTTTGATGTCTTATATTTTTATGTACAAAATCAAATAGTTTTAGAAACTCATAGGTTTTAGAAGGTTTATTCTTTTTGACACATATTTACGATCTTTACTGTAAGAGTTTTTTTTACAACATTTTTGTTAAAGACACAAAGTTTTGGTACGTTCATTTAATTTTATTGCATATAAGGTGAATGCTCTTGGATTATCAGCGGTAATTTTTTTATTTCCATTTCCCTTTTAAATTGCTTCTTTCGATTCTCCCTTGAGAGTCAGGGGAAGGCTTTAAATTTCTTGGCGTTATTTCAGAGGAGGCCAATGGGATATTTAAATTCACAAGAGTTGAGTCAAAATGCGTATTAAAGAATATGCAATGGTTGGATTATGTATAAGATATGAAATCGTTATTGGTCTCTCATTTAGAAGGCAATGACAGAAACTGATTATTAGCACAAAATTATTTTTAAACGAAATCGATCAGGATAAAGAAATTATTTCGAATCTGAATTAGTAACCCAATATAATCACATCATCAGTGATACAAGATTTACGTCTATTTTTTGGAGTTAAAAAATATTTTTTTAAAAAAATATATTTTACTTTTAAGTATTAAATGGTTAAAAGGCATCTTTATCTTACCTATGCATTCAATGATTATTGTGAGGATAAAATATAGCATCAAGAGGGTCATTTTTTTGTCACCTTAACGACATGAATAAGTAATTACTTGAGATTTGAAGCTGTTTCAGAACTACTGGAGATGATTTTCATTACTTCGCCGAATTTGACAGGAAAGTATCGTAGATATAATTTCATTTAAGTAATTATATATCATATTATTCAAGAATAATTAAAGCCCGAAAAATTCTTTTCGGAGTTCTGAAGAAGAATTTCTCAAAGTTCTGAGAAAAGAATGTCTTCAATATTCCCCCCCCCCTTGGCTTTTTCTCAAATAAAGGAAATATGGAACACTTTTGTGGCTTGCAAAGTCCGAAAGATCGATTTCTTTCTCGCCGTGATGGTAAGAAGAGATCATGTGATCAGAAACAGGGAAAGGCCCACAATTCTGCTTTCTTTTACCACCAGAAAAATGTTCCATACCCAATTTTTAAGAGTAACTCTTTTTAACATTATTTAAAGACAAGATGATCAAAACTAAACACGTTCTATCATTCCTAATCGACGTTAATATATTCGAGTTTATAATATTAAATTAATATTATCAGAATATAAAAAATCTTTTAATCAAAAGGTTTTACTAATCTTCTTTTGTGAAATAGTGTTCAAGGATTTCTGGTATTCCAAAAATATTTTACTTGTTTGCGATTAAAATGATAACAATAAATTTTAATGACATTTTTGACACAGAATTTTTTGGAAACAGTATCTAATTTAATTTAAATAGAGCATTCATTTTAAATGCGACGAAAATGTTGTATATCGATTTTTGTTTTCATATATGACCGATTTTACTATCCAAAAAAAAAAAAAAAAAACTCTGTTTAACAAATGTTGTCAACAATTAACAAATTAACGTTTAAAAAATGTTCAAAAGATGTTGTCGCATAAAGGTATTTGAAAACAGAATATATGATGATAAAGGATTTCAATAACTGAAGGAAACCACGTTTTTGAGAAATAAATAATTTAACAAACGAAAAGTAATCTATAAAAATTAAAACTTAAAAAAAAAGAATCAAAGAATTCATTTGAAATTTAAACAATTTACTGTGTACTCGATATTGTAATTTGTATCATTGAGTTATGCCTAAAACACTGAAATATAATAATTGTTAATCTTTCTGCAGAAAAGTTCTAATTTTTTTAAAACGGAAAAAAACTCCGGCAAAAAAGCTTACAAAATTCATGTTAGCACTCAGCTTTTCAAAAATATTCAAATTTTATTGGACTTTTTCATTCATTTTTCTTTTTACAACTTATTTTATTTTATTTTTAAATTAACTTTATTTCCTAACTTATAAAACTTAAAATCCTTTAGATCCAGCTAATTATAAAACAAGTGAGAGTTTTGTTTCTTGCATTCGATTTTATGTGCGCTATTTAAAACTAATTTTGTGCATACACTTATACTCTAATTCTGAAGGGCAAGGTTCAGAATGAATTGCTTAATGTATTCTGAGAAGGTCCATCTATCGCTGACCGTTCACAAGTGGACACTCCCGCTTCGCATACCCGCAGTTGGACATCGGACGGAGAGGGAGGAGGAAACCTGGAACGGTCACATTTCGACACAGGCTCCTCCTCCTCCCCCTGTGTGGTCCCATGTTACGAATGGGGAAATGTTTCCAAAGTTATTTCCGGGGGTGGGGGTCTGACAATGAGCGGAGAGAGGGGAAGGGGAGAGACGGGGACTAGAATGCTTCATTGTGCACAGAAAGAAAAAGCAGGATCGTTCTTTTGTTCGCATCTCTTGCACATAAAGAAATTAATGATCATTGACTGTTCTGTTTTTCAAAGACCGACCAGCTATAAAAGCAAACCATTTTTCTAATCGTGATAGACGAGACTCTGTGAATGAGATTCGGAGAGAGGCAAAGAATCGGCACTCTTTCAACCATTCAATATTTGCCAGATTGTAATTTTTATTGTATTTAAACCTTATTTGAGATAACATAAATAAAATCACAGAAATTTTATTATTTATTTTATTAATGTTAGAATATTTGAGATAATAATAATAAATTGTTAGTTTCAAAATAAATAGTAGCACATTTTAATGGATCTTTTAACATGCAGATGTGGTCATGTGAAAGAGTGCGCAGGAACTTCTTGTCATTTTACATGTTACCGATTGAAATAATAGCTATTAATGCTGTTAGTAAAATTTTCGAACTGGATTTTTTCCAAAAGAGAATCGGAAATGAATTGAATATAATATTTATTTTTAATTGTGAAGAAAACGTTGAACAGTGATTGATTTATTTGCGTGGACACATAACTAAAAGAATTTTAATTAAAGATTGTATAGCGAAAATATTAGTCTGCAGTAAACAAATTCTTATGTTTGGATGTAAACAGTCGAAATTACTTCAAATAATAATTTTTGTTATATTTATCTATTCTATTTATTTATATATTTAATAATGTTTAATTTTAGGATGGAGAAAAGAAAAAGTATTTTTGTTCGAAATCAAAATATTCAACTTTGAATTTTTATATTTTATCCCTGTTCATAAAGATCCCTGTTCAAAGACCGATCCTCTATAAGAGCAAACAATTTTTCTAATCGTAATGGATGAGACTCTGTGAATGAGATTCGGAGAGAGGCAAAGAATCGGCACTCTTTCAACCAATCTATCTTAGCCACATTTTAATTTTAAATGTACGAGACCTTTATTTAGACCTTATTTGAGATAACATGAATAAAATCTCAGACATTTTATTAATTATTTTATTAATGTGAGAATACTTGAGATTATAATAATAAATTGTTAGTTTCAGAATGAATTGCAACACATTTTAACGGATCTTTTAACGTGCAGATGTGATCATGTGAAACAGTGCACAGGAACATCCTTGCATATCACTTGTTAGAGTATAAATAATAGCTATTAATGGTGTTAGTAAAATTTTCGAACTGGATTTTTAACTGGAACTGGATTAACCGTTTGAGTGCGGCGAAGAGCTGTTGCGCTTCACTTGCCGTAAAGGTAACAATTCTTCCTCACTCAAATGATTAAGGGATTATTTCCTACATACGCACTTATACAAAAAGATAGCTTGTGGTTTTATGGGTTTTTTTTTTCTTCTTAAACGAATTTGTATAGTCGCCGTTACTTAGATATCAAATTATATATCTATTTGTAAACAACTTCTAATTCCAAAGTTGGTATTAAAAAGTGAATAAGTAGTACATAACAGTTAATTAAAGTCATAACATAAGATTAGATTAAAGTCAGATGAAGTGAACAATTGAAGTAAGCCGCTTACATCTGAACTTCCACAGCATACCGATATTTGCTTTTAAATGTACAAGTTCTCGAGAAAAAAGAAATTAAAAACTTAGTGATTCTAAGAAGTTGAGGGTGACTGCATACTTTCTCTAACAGAAAATGTAGCCAATGAGAACCAGTCCGGATAATATATTCCGTTTTGATTCGATGACGTCACTGAGGGAAGCGGCACATTTTATGATGAAATGAAAAACCTTAATTAGATAGATTTATTACAGACTGTTAATAAGAGGAATGTACAATACAATTTTTCATCATTTTATATTTTAATTTCTATTTTTCTGTGGAATTTTCTTTCGTTTATTCATAAACGTATAATTTTTCCGATAATTAATATAATATTTAAAAAAAATAATTCAAGTTACCCAATGTTAATTAATTAATTAATTTTGGATTTAAGATAAAGACAAATTTTTAGTGATCACTTGCTTTGACAACATTCTAAAGGATATCTTTTCATGTCCAGCGATCGTTCGATGTTAATTAATCGAAATATCGATGGTTGTCGTGCTAATTCGAAATCACGATTGGGAACTAATTAATATAAAAATCCAAAATCATTTTTTAAAAAAATTTTCTAATTCAATTCTGAAGTAAGAGAAAAAAAGTCGGTTCTATAACAATAAATTAATAGCATGTTGAAAAATGAGTATTTTTCGAATTTATTTCTGTTGCAAAATCAGAACAAATGCTAAACCATTTCTTAACTATTCTAGACTCCAAAGAAAATGTTTATGCTTATTTCTAATAATCATGTCCCTTTCTGATTTTCAAATCTAGTGTAGTTGAACTTTTTAAAAAGAAAGGAAAAATTTAAAAATCACTCCCTTATTTAAGGAATGCGACATTATTCAAAATTTTAAAATATAGGAAATTGCTTTGATTTCGGCACATTTCAATGGAGGCAATAGATCTGTGTTTAATATGATTCTTTATTGAATTATTTTATTGGAAAAAATATAATATTTATGTTGTATAAAATGAAGTTTAAAGCTGAAATTTCTTTTAATTTTTTCTTGGCTTTTTCTTTTCCCTAGAAATTTTGAGTCCGAAATAAAGATATTTTTTATTAATTTATTAGAGTAAAAAATACGTAATAAAATGGCTTAAAAGAAAAAAGGACAAATCTAGGTTTTGATACATTTGCGATGTAAATATTTGGCCAAGGACCAATATTTTTCATGATTGTTGTTGCATCTACAAGTTTCGAAAATTGCAAATTTTTGGCGGTGTTTTCGAACATTGTAAACTTTTTTTTATAAGAAATACAAATTGATCACTGATATTTGTCTATGAAACTGAAACTGAAACCAAATATCTTTAATTATATTTTCAAATTTGTTTTCCTAATCTGAACAAAAATAATTTTTGCTGTTAAAAGGAAACTTTAAATCCAGGTTTTTTTAAATTTAATAATAGTGAAAACTAAACCATTGTACGAAAATATATATTAAAAGCTCTTTATTATTAACAACTAGCCGCCTTTGGCGACCAGTCGGTTCGCCAGTATTAATGCTCGCTAAAATTTTCATATAATATTTTATGTAGCTGTGTCTCATAACAGGTTTTTCACCAAAATATTTTTAAACCAAACAAATTTTGATAATCAAATAATTCATTTATAGTAATATTTTCTTCAGATGCTCTGTTCATTGTACTACTCATCTTTCTCTTTCTATCCGAGCAATGATTGTCCCGGAATTGATACTTTGCTTAAATGGTGGAGGGAAAGGTCTAAAATTCTACGTTTTTATAGAATAAGGAGATTCTAATTTTCATAACTGTAAACACACTAAACAAATAAAGACACAATTGGTTTTCAAGAGATGCGAAAGTTTAAAAACAGCTTGGAAAATGCCGCGCACAGAGGACATAATGGTGACACACACCCACACTTCATTTCTTTTCTTTTTCTTTTTTTTCTCTCCTTTTTTTCTTCACTACTTTTCATTTTACAAATCTTTTTTTCGCTTTGTTATTTTTTTTCTTCCCTGCCCAGACTTTATTTCGAGCAGGCATAGATTAAATGTTCATACAGACTAATAATAAAAGCAACTATTTTCTTTCTTTTTTAAACATCCCGTTATCTATAAATGAAAACCAACAAATCATAATTTATTACTTCCTGCTATCTTGCTCAATTGGTGTGGGGGGGAAGGAAATGAAGATTTTTGGCGGGAAAATAAGAAAAGTGTCGTTTTAACTATTTTCCTTGCAGTTTTTTCATTTTCTCTCTCCATAAGAACCATCCTCGTGTCTTAACGAAAATATTAAGATAAAAATTAGCCGAATCGGTCGAGCCGTTCTCTAGTTTTGCGCTTAGCAACGCATTTCGAGTTTCATTTTTATTAATATAGATAGATTTCTGCCACCATTTATGATTTTTTTAAGTCCCTTATTTAAATCTACTTTAAAGATTAATTTTTAAAAGTTACTGATTTTTAAATTTTTTAAAAATCATCTTTTATTTTTGAACACCATGAAAAGATAAATTTTAATAAAAAATGGGTATAAATGAGAATTATTGATAGAATTTACAGCAATTTGCATTATTACTTTTTTTTCATAAATTTATGAGCTCAAAAATATATGAACTGAATTTGTGAAATTGTGTTTTATAGACTTAATACTCATACATAAATTTAACATATTACATTTCCTTGTTTTATTGGGATTGTGTCACTTGCGCTCAGTCTCATTAACGCTAACTCATTAGAGGGTGTCATTTGCGCTCACATGGTAGGTTTACTGCAATTTAATCACCTTTGGCAGGAAAACTTGGAGTGCATCTAAAGGGGCTAAAAAGAATGCATGTTTCTCGCATTGATAAGATTAAGTGACATAATTAAGGGTCCTTATCTTCGAAATATTCGATTTTTTTTCTCACGGTAAAACTGTAAAATTTTCTTTAAGAACGCTAGATACATTTTTAATAGTTTATTTTAGATTAGGGGTTAGATTAAATTTAGATGAAAAAGGGAGTGCGAAAAAATATATAAATATTATATTAAAAATGAAAATAAAATAATTATTACATTTTTAGCCTTTTCTTAGAACTACTTAATTTGTTTGAATATTATACTATGCCTAACTATAATTTATACTAAATATGTAAAAATCTTAATATCCACCCTGATTGTGATATAGTCAAAAATAATTAAATAATCTTTTAAAAATTGTCACTAAAAACTATAATATTAAATTTTAGAATAGCAAACCTATAAAATAATTGTTAATTTGTCAAATATTTGCAATATAGTTGGAAGGAAATTGAAATAATGTTTGAAAACTGGTCGTTTAAAATTATAGGTGTATAAATTTTTTTTATAATAATGGTAGATATAAAAGTGTGAAATTTTTTAAATCTCCATAGCTTTCATGTCATTTTTTGTTTTTAAACTCGCTAGTACTCAAGTTTTATGTCATTTTAGTAGAAATAAAATTACATTATTTATTTAAACCAGATTCATTAAATCAGTTCAATAGTACAAAATGGGTTTTGATTTTCTAGTTCCTGTCAACATTTAAAACCTAAACTCAAGTTTGATATTTTATGAACTGTAGCATTACTTTTTTTATTCGTTTATTCCTCAAGATATAAAAGCACACATATTGTTTGGTGTCTTTTTATATTAATTATAATATTTTTCTTTAGTTTTTTTCCAACTCCAATAAATGATAATGATTACAAATGCTTTCTGTGAGTATGGATAGACCTCTTGATCTGAACATAAAATTCAGAAAATAATTTAAATTCTAATTTAAGCCCCTTTTGGGGAGCCTCCTTCCACCCCTCAAAAAAGAATAATCTAACATTATTAATTTCAAGCTGTTTAAATTCTATTTCTGCTTCGCTAAAGCCTATAACATATTTATAACCTTTTCAATAAATTATTTTAAAAAATATCCTGGAATTATTTTAATTAAAGGGCATAAAAATATGTCCCAAATTAACTCCTTCGACACCTATTCAGAATTGCATTATAACACTTATTAATAACACTTGGGCACACGTAATAGGGTTCATGTGATATAAGGACTGACTTTTTGAATTAATCAGCAAAGATTAGTCAAATATCCACTGATAAAGTTAATTCATTTCTTAGTTTAGATATAAGTCTTGGTATTTAAGACCAGGGATAATGATTTTCCCGCCCTCTTTTATACACTTAGCTTTCGTGAATTCTGTTGTGTCGTTCTGTGTTGTGCTCATCGCCTTCGCTTGTAAATAATGCCTGCTCCCGTGATGGAATATATATATATATATATATATATATATATATATA
>JAOUZG010022918.1:107476-137136 GCA_026289955.1 Argiope argentata
AAAAAAAAAAACTTATTCCTAATTGCAACGATGTAATGCTTCTTAGAAAAAAAAGTGACTTCAGAAACCTTTCTATCATAGGTATGAAATTAGTCTTATCTTACGCCATAATATTCAAACATTTTCTATTGTAATTTCACTTTCGGTTACAATAAAGGTTAAATTTACATGAATCTATACATTTGGCAAGAAATTCAGAGATGAAAAAAGAAGGATAAAAAAGGAAGGGATAAAATATAAAGTAACATATTTAATTTCTAGCTTTCTTTCATTCTTAGATCTAAGATAGATTTAAAATTGGTATTAAATCCCTGCTGCTACCGCTTTTAAAAAAATTAGACAGAAATTTACTACTTTATTACCTGTGAATAGAACTTTAGCACATGATGCTGTATCTGAGAAAATGAAGCGCTTTAATGTAGTACGTGTAGATGCTGCATTTAGATTTCGTTTGTGGTACATTAGATTATGTATAGTTAAATTTGACAGTAAATGAAGTAATGTATTTCAGATTTGAAGGAATTTCAGTAATTATCAACACTTTCGATTTGAAAATGTGCTTCCCCTTGAGAATTAACCAGCAGCTGTTTTTTTTAAATTTTAAATATGATTCTTATAATTTATTATAGCCGAAGCGCTTATTATTTTGCAAAAAAATATAACTTATTTGAACATCTTTAACGTAAAAAAAGTACATTAGCTCTTTTCAAGTATCCGTTTGTAGATTATGTAAACATAAAAGCATACATACATATTGAAAGAACTAAAAATTATCGATATCCATTTAAATTTGAATAAAAAATACTTTTTATGGTTTTTTTTTTCATTTTGTTAAATAAAATTAAACTTTAAGACATAAAAAGATAAAATCCTCCTAAAACTAAGAAATATAGTTCACTTTGATAGATAAAATTTGTATTACGTGCATCAAAATTATAATTTTTATAAATGTCTTCAGTGTAGGAAAATTATGAACATGTTCCTTTATAGTAAATTTTTAAAGCAAATTTCGCACATTCTACTTATTACTTTTATCAATCGTTTGAAACGTGGTTTCGGTCATTAGCATTTTTCCCACGGCAGCCTTTTAACGTTATCAGAGATATGGAGTGTCATTATCACTGTGACGATGATTGATTACCATGTGGCGCAGATTGTAAAATCGCCAAATTTTACATACAAAGATAAAAGTTATAATGTGGTACCCTTTTTAAGGCTTGAGCACAAATGACACCCTCTAAGGAGTTAGTTCTAATGGGATTGAGCGCAAATGACACAGAACCGTTTTATTTAAGAAAAATACACTCTATTTCTTATATTTGTTAAAAAAATTCCTTGATTTTTTTGTTCCTAAATCAAAAAATTAATAAATTAGACAGTGAATAAATCTCTGCCATGAATTTAAAGAGTGAAATTTTTGAACACTTTAGTTTTCGAACAATGCCTTTCTTTCTTGCTTCTGTGGAGAAAGCAGTAAAGTTTCTATTTTCGCCTTTCCCACACAGAACCATAAACTATTTTCACCCATTCGTCATTATTACTGACAATTCTTTGACCACAATGGAACAGGTGCGTTGAGAATCATCTTCAATGTTGCGTGAAGATGGGCTTACAATAAATACATCATTCGTTAACCATTCAATTGCATCAATTCATGAAATGTACAAGCACTTATAAAGGCGCAACAGTTAAAACAGATTTCTTTTTTTGTGCGTCGAAATAAGCATTTGGATAACTTTGGATATGAAGTTTGTGAAACAGAAATCAGGATTTACTAGTTAGTTTTAAGTTACGCTTCAACCTTCGTACGTATAGACACCGCGACAATCTGTCAACTTATTGGCAGGTTTTTAAGATTTTGAATTTATAAATATAAACAAGAATTTATATATATATAAGCCATCAATTCTGAAATTTATGTCTCTGAAATCAGAATTTTAATTCCCAACTAAAGACAAGTTGAATATCCATTTATAAATCTCCACAAAATTTTGAAACACATGAATTAATTTTCTGAAGAATAGTAGATATCTAGTTTCATTTTATTTTCTCCAATGAATTATCAGGTTCAGAAGAGCCAAGAATTAAACAATCACACAAACACAAGTTTAATTTTTTCCCTTCAGTAAAATCTAAAATGAATAAATTAAATAAAAGTTCAAAGGCAAAAATCTAACTTTAACAATATTTTTTATTTTTATATAATTTTTTACTAGATAATTAAGATAATTAGAGTAAAACCACCTATATTTTGAAGATAGATCTATGTATAGGTAGATAGATTGATAGATCTTTGATCTATCTATATCTATATCTATAAAATGTATATATATATATATATATATATCATTAAATAAATTTTGTCAAATTTATAAATACACATTTTTGTATAAAACCTTGATTAATTAATCATGTAATGTATAATGTTCTTTTCACGATGACGCTTCAAACTTTATACTCTAATACTTTGGTTCTTTGTGTCTGAAAACTATTTTTTTTTCTTACATTATAGCAATTAAATGGAGCATGAAGTAGAGTCTATTTGGTAATCAGAGTTTGGTAATTAGTTCTAACATCAAATAAAATAATAATCTCCTATTACTGATGTTTGGCCAGTTTTGTTTTTGCTTAATTGTGACTTTTTTTTTAAAAAAAGTGAAGCTTAATTATTGCAAATCTGTGGTTTTGTTCACTGTCTAAAATATGTAATTGATCCTGAAGAATTGTAAATGATATGATAAATTAATTCGATGTCATTGTTTTCAGTTTTAGGTTGCTTAGTTCAAACAATGCAACGCCTAATTCTCTAAACAATTTAGAGAAAGCTTTATTTCAACGTTTTTTTCATCGGAAAGTGTGGGTTATTATTAATGTTTTCGAAATGGTTTATAAGAATAATGGACGTTATTTGAGACACACAAGCATAAGAGGATTTTTGAAAACAGCTTTTCTTCATTTTGAGGAATCTAAATTTGCATTCCTCTAAGGATCCCCATTCCATTCCAACCCGCGGGGGAGCAAACAATTTTTCCATTGGACATTCAATGGTCATCTGATAGTCGGTTTTACCTCCAGACTTACCTTGTAAACTCACAAACACTAACACAGAAAGTAAGGCCTAGCGTCCCAAGCTTGTTGTAATAGTTCATATCTCATTTTGGCTGTCTGTGTGTCACTAGAAAGGCAGTAACAAAAATCCCTCCAATAACTAATATTTACTGTTTAACCATAAAATTTGTCAATGCTGCAGACTTCTAAATATTTTTTTTATTTTTGAATCTTGAAATTAGTGCACAAATCCTAATTATTTATCGAAAAGTAAGTCGTACGTTGATACATCTTTAGATCTGTATGATGGCGAAAAGTGTTTTAGATATTACTCGAAATTAGTTAACATATCTTTCTCTGCAGCAGCCATTTCTTGTCAAAACGAGTCAAAATCGTGTTATTAAAATTATATCATCAGAGTCTTAAAAAGCGAAATACTTTGGCACCACGTTGCTTTTAAGACTTGTGAAATCTATTATCATCTGTTATTCAAAAAGCTGCGCCAACCATTTTTAGATTATTTTAGTTCACAGAGAGAGAGAGAGAGAAAGCAGAGTAATCATAGTGTAAAAAAATTGCCAATTCGTATGTTTATGTTTGAATTAATTTTTTAATTAATTTTTCCTTATTATGTTGATTTTTAATTTGTCACACATTTTATCTAAATCAAAGAAAATTTTCTCCATATTCTTTATTAAAGAAAAAAATGATCCCTACATTTTCTATATATCCGCTGTTTTGAGGAAATCTTTAAAGTTTAGCACATTCTTGATTGTAGGAAGGTTTTTACGTCTGAAAGAATACTACTTAAGACGTTTTTGTTGAATTAAAATAAAATATGACGTATATGGTCACTCCAAAACATTCCCGCAATTTTTTTTCTCTTCCACATAAAAATTTCGAATGCAACTAACCGATAAACGGTTTCAAAATTTTGAAAATATTAAATAAGAAAATAATTTCTGTTTAAAACAGAGTGAAATCCCCGAAATTATGTTACTATAGTTTCAAACTTTTTAAACCAAAAGTTGACTCGGAGATAAAAAATTCACAAGCAGAATGTGAAGCCCGAATTAGTCAATGAAAATCAGTCCTAACCTGGCTTTCGAAGCCACATTCAAAACACAAAGTTTTGATACAGGGGGGAGGAAAATAATCCTGCTCTAATTGGGGGAGAATGGCAGAAAGTTTAGGGTGAAATAGTCCTGTTTGAATTTTTCAAACATTGAAACAATGGAAACAGTAAAGTGATAGCACTAAATCCGATTGGGATCAAGACTATCCTTTAAAATGCTAATCACCACAGTCTCATTTACACGGCCCGCATTATCTTAAGCTTCTTTTTATTTCTCTTTAGATGTCAGGTAAAGGGTACTTATGAATTCTATGTTATTTCTGTATTTTTGCAGCAAATTTAAAGATGCCAGGAAAAAGGCTTGTCGAGGATTTCCTTAAACCGTCTCTCGACAGTAAAAAATTTGGAATTCTTTTATCTTGGGAAAACCAGGAAAAGAAAATATTGAAAGTTTTTTGGCGTCATAAAGCGTCAAAAGAATGGAATGAAGATCAATTCCGGGTCTTCAAAGTGAGTTTGTCAAAATTTTATTTTGATTATTCCAATAAATGAGTAAAATTGAATTGAAATATAGCTAATTAACCCTATGTGTTTGTAAAATGCCACATTTTATTGCTTATGAGAAATGCAGTATTTTAATCAATGGGCTTCCTCTCTGGCCCTTCAGCCCTTCACTCACTTTGTTATATTTCACAGTTTTAAAATTTTAATTTTAAAAAAGCCTAATATTTAAGTGGTTTTCGTGTTGAGTAGAATTTAAGTCCTTAGAAAGAAAAATTTCAACCTGAAATTTATGGAAATTCTAAAAGTCGTTTGGTTTCAGATGGTAAAGAAGATTCCAACTTTTTTCTTTTTATAAAAGTAACAAATATGTTTGAAATTCGCATGGAGAAGCATATATTTTCAAATCAATTGAAATCCAAAATTTTAAAATGAAAGAATTGAAAATTTGGTGCAAAAGTAACCTTTCAAATTTAAGCTATGTTTTGTTTTATTTATTTTTAAGACAAATTTTAATACCATTTAATTGTTATTACATTTATTTTTTTAAAAATTATTAAAAAATAATTTTTAGTATTTAACTATTAATAGTAAGCTGAGGGAAATCTCCACTTTGCAAGTGATTTTATTAATATTATATCTCAGTTCTTTTATATTTAAAACCCTTTTTTTTTCAGGAATGGGATGTATTAAAGGGAAGACATATTCCAGAAGGGAATATTAAGTTTTACACTGAATCAAAACATCGCTTCCGCACTGCTATGCGGAAACACAAAATGATACGATTATTAAAATCAACACAGAAAAACTACATCTTTTTTCAAATCATTAATTTGAAAAAAAAGGAAAACACAGGTATGTAACTCCTATATCACGTTTATTAATAATTTTTCAACATGCGTGCTATAAAGGATATATAGATTTATATAATTCAAATTAATCATTTAATACATATTAATGTTATAAAATATTTTTAATTGATTAATGCATTAGGTGTTTAAATTAATTAATTGAACTAATTAGTTGAGCAATGAAATTTTAGAGACTTTAAAAATTTACCGTTCAGAAATTAGTTTTTTTTCTCTCACGAGTTTTTCAAGTTTTCAAAATATCTAAATCAATAAAGAGAAATTTTTAAAGAGTTTTTCAAAAAACTTCTAAATCAATAAAGTAATAAGTTTTTGTATTCAGCTTACATTTTCAGGTCTTTTCATTACAATGACCATTATCTTTTCAAAATAAGAACAGAAATGGCTCATATTTTTATACTATGGAAAAAATAAAAACATTCTTCAAATATTAAGACTCAAGGAAGTTAGTCACGAAATGTCTAAGAGGCTTAATGGATAATATGTATTTATATGTGCCGATTTACACTAATTATTGATATTTAAGTACAGGTTTCTTTGTGAAAAAAATTCTGTATGCAATTTAGATATTTTGAAAATAACTTTTTAGAAAATTTATATTTTAACTGAATTAATTTATATATTTTTATTTATCTATAAAAGTTCCTAATGGGGAAGATGTTTCCATTTTTAATGGACGAAGATAGAATGTATGCATTCCAGGTTCTCATTTTTTTTGTTCGTCTGATATTAGGGAGGGTGTTTGATGCACCTGTTATAGGATACTGGACAGTATATATCTTTGACTCTAGGAAACATCGGCCAATATTCGTTTCTTAGATAAGCCTGTCTGCAGTAAACTGCCTTTTTACTCATTCGAAAAATTTAACGGCATCGATTTCTCTCTTAAATTATGAAAAAACATCCGACTGCTCGTATATTCAGTAATATTTGCATTCAATGTTGCCAAAGATACCTTTCATGCTATATGAAATTTTGCATTGCTAGTCACAGAGCTTATCAGCATTCAGACATTTGTAAAATTCCGCTTACTTTTCGATAACTAGCAGTAATTACAAATTGTGTTTGAAAGCTTAGTCCACTATTTATGTTACGTAAACGTTTTCGTCAGAAGTGTCATATTCAAAAGCATATGCAATTTTTCATATAACCAAAGTGTGATTAACAATTTTCATTTGCAATTTTTTGGAGTGGAAACTGATAGAAAAAAAGTTTGAAATTTTTAATTGATAAAAAAAAATCCTTGATTCATTTAAAATATCTACATCCACGTCCCGTTTTAAAGCAATACCAAGGCTATTTTGTGAAGAACTGATCAGATGACGCCGCCAACGACTGATCTGTCTACTCACCCCTCTAAAGTATTCCACGCATACGCACGAAAAATATTCCTGGAAGGAGGGAGAAATAAACAAAAAAAATTATCGGTCGATTTTAGAAAGACATTTAGATTTTTTTTAAGAAACTGCATTTTTTACATGAAATTATAAGTTTTGTTAGCTTTTGACATTTTGTCACAAAGCCCTTAGAATTTTAAGTTGGGAAAATTATATTTGAAACTTAAAACATATATTTTGAAAAAATTAGGAGTAAATTATTTATTATTAATCAGTCTTAATGTTTTAATATAATTATTCTCTGTAATTTAATTTTGATAGCAGACAATTTAATTCTGAAACATAAGAAATTTCTATTTTTAAGATTGATCAAGTCCCTTTTTATATGAGCTAAATCAATGCTTGTTTTATTAATTTCATGTTTTCACATTCTTTGAATTAAATCGAAATATATCATGCAATTAGGCTTTTTTAAAATGAATATTCTAACTTTGTTTTTCAGCACCTCCACATATTCATCGTTTGGAGTCCCTCGAGAGCGAAAACGATAAGCAAACTGTAAGTGGATAACTGCTAGTAAATTGTGTTTTTCATTTCTAATTACTCAACTCGAAATCATTTTTAATCCAATTTTTTTTAAAAAAAATTATACAGTTTCTCTTAACAAGCTTATTTTCTGATTTAAAAAAAGTTTCATTAATTATTTTACCTTTATTTTAAATAGCCGCTTTTGGCAATCAACTGGTTCGCAAGGATTTACACTTACCAGAATTTTCAATTTAATATTTTACGAAACTTGGTGCATCAACACCTACTTCAGAATAATGTTAAAGCCTTTAAATATTGTTTGTATTATAACTCATAGAATTAAACAAAAAAAAAGTACATCATTTTCTTCATTGACTTATTTTTATCTCTATTTTTCTCTAAGCGCCCATAAAAATACATCAGCTTCCTTTCATTTAATTGAATAGAAAATAATACAACTTTAATTTAAAAAACATTTTATGTTGAAAATCATTTTTTTTAGATATGTATACAGTAAATAGCCTTTTTTTGACATTGATATCTTATACATATAAGCAGAGTTATTTATAAATTAATAAATAGTTTAAAGAGTTAAACATTAATAAAAAATTCACCAATTCTTCAAAATATTCAATTTTATTATACTTTCAGAAGGATTTAAAGGACATAAATAATGTTTTATTTTTTTTTCAATCAATAGATGTACTTACAAAATAAAAAGTCGAAATCAAAACTGTATTTCTGATGTTTGTAATTATGGATTCTATTTTTTCTGAGGTGTCAAATCTAGTAAAATATTTCTTAAGTAAAAAATTAATGAAATAAAATAATAAAAAAAAAGTTATTTTACTTGACCAAGCTAAATTCTGAATTGTCGGCTAATCAAAAATGTAGGCCAATCTGTCTAGGGCAACTACGAGTTCTAATTCGCATCAATTTTTATGATGGTCAGTGGAATGGTCAGAAATCGTGCGTATTTATAAAATACTACTGATAATTTTATTTAAAATTCTCTCAGTTTCAGTCCCCAAAATATGGACCTCTCTTTCAATTTAAAAATTATTAACTAAAGAATATTGCACTAAATATGACAAAGTAATTAAATTTGTTATTCATTAGAGCAGTCATTGATTGAAATTGCAAAAAATCATTTTCTTTACTAAAGCTATTTTATTATTTAAGGTGTAGGAATCTAATATTAACTTTTTAACTTAAACATTATAACCACATTCAATTGGTTATCTTGCATGCATTTAAAACAGGTTAGCCTTAATTATGATTGTTAATAATCATTGTTTTAAAATTTTACAGAGATCTTTCAGTTTTTTGACCCAATCTAAAAAATATTATGTTTAGTATTTATTTCATTTATTATGAATACGATCTAAACAAAATAACATGTTGGTATTTTAAAAAAGAAATCCTTATCCAAAAATAAGCTCAGAATTAAATATTTGTTCAAAGTGGAATCAGATTTTAAGTGCACTTCAATAGTAAAGATTGTTAGTTATTAAGGAATTACTGCTTATATTCTGCAAATTTTATCAAATTTAAAGATAAATTTCATCAAATAAAGATGAATACAGTTAACTTATCTCATACCATTATAAATCAAATGTAACATCATTTTATGTCTCTTGTCATCTGAGTTCAATAATTTGATAATATTTTTCTCATTTAGTCAAAAGTGGACAAAAGAGCAGAGTCGCATCGGGAAGCAGCAGCGAGATGGGACGCAGCCTGGACACTGCTGCAATTGGCCTCGTCTGCGGACATCACAAAATCATGCTAACTTTAATGTCCATCATCTGCATATTTCTTTTGTATTCATCGATAAAGGAAATAACTGTTCTAAATAGGGAACAAACGAATTTTTCGAGTGTCCCTTGGACAATATTTTAAACCTTATTGTCATTTATTGTGATTTTTTAAAAAAGTCAACAGATGAACTATGATTTGAAATGAACGGATGTTTGTTTTCCGTTTGCGTGCGAGAAGCGAGTCAGTTGCTTCCAGAGGAGAGTGAGGACATTGTTAGAAGAATGAATCGCCCTATGCGACTGTTGCATCTCCTGTGCTTTTCAGGCTGACAGCAATGTATTTACTCGCTGTAATGATATTTTTTTAATTGTGAAATTGTTATAAAAAGTATATAAAATATGCCCTATTCTTCTTTTAAATGCATTTTTCATTGCTTTTAAATCGACCTGTCAAAGTTCCGGATCTGAATCTGATTTTTAAATCTTGGATTTTAAAGGACTTTTCTAGTCTGTCAAAGATTGAGAGACTTTATCATTTGTTGTGATAAATCTGTAAATAGTTATATCGACATGCTTAGAATATTTGATACTTTAAAATGTAGGGCTTGCTCTGCTTCTTTATCATTTAAAAAGAATGCAGACCCTTTTTTTCCAATTCTGTATTTAGACCATCTCTTACATTGTGAATACATCAAATCAATCAAATATTCGATAGTTTGCTGTGTGATACTATCATTTAATATTTCCGATAATTTTTCATTTAATTGATTGAGATTTATTTTTATATGCGGGTTGTGTTTCTTCATTTTTTAGCTTATGAATAATTGCGACATCAAATAATAAATTCTACTACTGAATCGGTGAAAATATCGCATTAAAGTCAATACAAAGGCTTGTAAAATTTATTTAAATTGTATCTGCTAATATTAAATTTGAGAATTAAGTTTTAGTGGAAGTTTTAAAACCAAGCATAAACTAATTTTAATCAAAAATGTATTTGTTGTGGATGAACTAAAAGTGAAGAAGGATTTTAAAGACAAAAATAATGAAATTATGCTACAAATGTATCAAGATAAAGGTATTAATTATTTTTTAGTGAAAATAAAAAAAATTTAAATTGTAATTGATATTTTCCTTCACATAAAATATTTAATTGGTTGGGAGACGCTTTTATTATTTTTTTCCTTCATATTAATGAAAACATCTTTATAGGGTTTCATGCTTCTATTCTGAAAATTCATGATATTTCTTTGTGGTCCGAGTAATGAATTTTATTTATCTGGTTTGATTATTTCAATCGAAGTGTTCTCAATTCATTATGTAATGCCTTTTTACTTTTAGAGAAAAAAATATCTGATAACAAATATAACTCAGTTATAGAAGAATCTTTCTAGAAAAATAAAGAATCATTTTTAAAGAAAAATATAACAATAATTCTTTTCAAATTTTAAAATTTCATAGTTGAGCAATATATATTTAATACTTTTTATTTTTTGCATTTTATATTATTTTTTAAACTTTCAATCCTACTTACTTTAAAGGCAGCAAGTACTCAAAAATATATTGGAATTTATCACAAATTTACGTGTGTAAGATTGTATTTTCAGATAAAATGAAAAATATCTATCTAAAAATATACAAAAATAAGTTTTTAAAACGTTTCAAGGATTGTTTGCACTTTGCCTTGATATGAGTTATTAATGGCTGTATTTCTTATACATAAACATTGTAAGAGATTGAAAAACCAAATTTCAGTATGTAAAATTTACGCCTTTTAAAATTTGTATATAAATGTGTGTGTCTGGCATTGCATTTTTGAATATGGTGGAGCTTATACAATTGTATATAATTCTGATAAGTACCTGTTTTGCAGATACTCCTGATAAAAAAATATTTTCAGATATTCATTTCTTCCAAGATTCTAGGTATCAGAAAATGTCATTTCTCTAATTTGTTGTGCTGTGAAATTCTACAGTTATGTGTAGATTTTTAATTGCTAATTTTGTTCCATCTTAATGCTCAGTACTTTTTTGTGTGTGCTTATAAAAACTATTTGATGTAAAATTAAATATTTTCTTCTATTTTCGATGTAAAATAAATGTTTTCTACATTTTGCAAAGTAAAAATAAATGTTTTTTTTACAATTTTCTTTGTAAACATAATTGTTTCTGCTATTTTCAATGTAAAAATAAATGTTTTTGTTATTTTCAATGTAAAAAATTTCGTTTTCATTTATTCTCCTTGGGGTTTTTTTTTTTGCAATGTTTAATAATTTGAATTCTTCAGTTAAATGTTTTCTGTTGTGTTCTTTCTGTATTGAGCGATCTTATGAGTTATCTGCGTACTTTTTTTCAAGTTTTACTACCAACTTATAAGCGCTTTGAAAAATTAAGAGAAAAGTTGCATTCGAAAATAGAAAATTATAAATATTAATATAAATATTATTAAGCTCTTGGCGGCTATTGCAATTTTTTTGCGTTCCTTTTGTATGAAAAGAACGCAAAGTATATAGACTGAGCGTCTCTCTTTTTCCTCGAATGCTAATAAAATTTGATACAAACGCATATTTTTAGGACAAGGCATTAAAAATATATTCATTCAGCATTGCAGGTTTTCTAGCTTCAAAGCGCCTATTTTTAGGAATGAAAACACTTGAAGTTTTTAGAACAATCGGTTTAAAGTTTGTTTTTAACAAGTTATAATCGTATACTAATTTTCTTTTCCACAGGTTTTTTCATCTTTTTGAATTACTGTGGCAATATGCATGCCAGGGAAAGGCATATTTCAGTGGAAAAATTGATCGCAATGAAAAAGTGATAACGTTATGTCCATATACAAGATATATTTTCATAAAAGTCTGTCCTGTAGTCAGAGGAGTTCAGATTGAATTTTTTCTGGAAAAGAAGTGTTGCTCTTATCTTGTTACATTATCCACTTTCTGAACAGAGCGGTGAGAGATACAATCCTGCAAAAAATACATCGTTAGGAGTCAATTGTAATTTTCTTCTTTATAAGACGGATGATCAGCTAATCTCGCAGAATGCATGTTCACTGACAAACTTAGAGCAGTTAAACCAGGCTTGGAATCTTATCCAAGATATTATGTTTAAACATACAATAATGAATATGTCGTAATATGTAAATGAAATGTCGTTTCTCGTAATCCGATTGGGGTTCGAAATAAAGGGGCCCGTCTCAAAGGTTAATAAAAGTGAACTAAGTTTAAAAAATAATACACATATTTAGTGTACAAATTATGTAACAGAAATCAAGTGCTTAGCTTGGTATATTTTTAAGTTGTTGCAATTACATCCGTTTGGATAAGCATAATGGCAAACAGCGAAATACATGACAGATTCGAAATTATATACATATATGTACAAGTGTAATGTTAAATGCATATTAAATTAATTTTGATGCGAATGAAATTTCGATGAAAATTAGAAAACTCCGGATATATCCAATTTTCTCATTTATTTTCGAAGGTTTTAGAACGATCATTTCTTGAAAACATAGGCCAGCAAATAAAACAAACAAACAGGATTCCAAATTTTCTTTTATTCTGCAAGTTTTAAAACGAAGATATTCGATGAAATTTTAAAGCCGAACATTTTACGCCTGTAATATTTGTATATTTTATATTTCTGAGCATATTTGAAATAATAACATAAGCATTTTTTTAAAATAAACATATTTGATATAACCATTCTTAATTCTTCAAAAAATTATTTTAAAAATGTATTGCTGCTCTTTTAATCATGTCTCAGTACTTTTTAGACATGTAATTCTTAAATTTTTTTGCAGTCAATTAGTTATAATAAACTCTTTGTACTCTAATACATATTGGATGGCTGTTAAGTAATCATGAATGTGATATTAATACAATTGAGAGCAAAAGTATTCTGAGAAATAGATATTATAGTCCATAATAAATATGATCCCTTTAGTTAATTAAATACTTACACTTATTGAAAATGTCATAACTACTGAATATTAAGGAATAAAATTTATAATGGACGAATATAACGGAAATGTGAAAAATGAACCTTTTATACAGTTTGTTATTATTTTTTTACTTTAATATATATTTTTTAACTCACTCGGAACTGGTTACAAAACATAAATCGTTGAAATTTTGTTTTGTTATATATTGTAAAGAAGTCGTCATCTGGTCTTCTGTTGGAAGAGACATATTTTCGAACAACGCTACTTTTAGCCAGTTTTGATACTATTCATCCTTTGTTGCGCCTTGTGTTTCACCCTTTTAGTGTCACCCTTCGGACTTGAGTGGAGACAAATAATGGAACACACATGCTTTCGGCTTATTAAAGCAGCAAACAGTGCCGAAACACCAGATGAGACTATTTCTTCTATGGACCACCCAAGCTGGGATAAAATTCCAATAATGAATAGTATATACGTTTTACAACCCATTGAAGAAAAAAAAAAGCTAAGCGAATGCATATGCAATCATTTTGTATTGTGAAGGTTCTGTTAAGGGTTGGAAGTTTCAAGAATATTCCCACGGCATGACGGCGCGCCATTGGGAATATTTCTGAAGAATGAATCTACAATCGGCATCTCCAGTGCGACAATGCGAACCTGAGAGATGGAGCTTCCCCACTTTTAAAATAGAGGAACGAGACAAGCTGAGGGACAGAGATAAGATGATCCGGAAGATGGGACCAGCTGGTCTGGCTAGAGACTGGACGAGAGCGAATACGACAACGAGACGTGTTGTGAGCAGTGCTGACGTTGAAGAGATATTACTTGATCTCGAGTTTGTTGGAAAGATCTACCGGAAGTAACCGTAGATCTCTGGAACAACACGCAGTAGCCGGATACGCGGACAGCTTGTGAATCCTCGGCATAGATGTCGAACTGACAATCCAGCTGTAAATATTTCTCAGCATTTAACCTAGAGGACGTGTTGTTTTCGTTATTGTATAAAGCTGTAAATAAAACCTGTGTGTTTAAAACGCTACCATTTTATTTGATCGACCAGGATCAAGTCATTATAATATTCAGATTTTAAAAATATTAGACGGAAATTTTGATTTTCATCAAGAAACGAGTAATTTACCAAAGTTCTTCGGTAAAGGCGATGGTAGAAAAATGCCCAAAAACAATAAATAACAACCCCACCCTTCCTCAATTTTTCACAACATAAAAAGTTTATTATCGTTGAATGAAATTAATCAGTAATTTAATAAATGTTAATTACATTTGTGTTAACACGGCATTTATTATAAAACAGATTGGGGAAAAGCTTGATATCCAACTAGTGAGAATCCTTGCTAATATGAGCTTGATCAGTTCAGAAGGGTTCCCTTCTTTTTGAAGGTTGCTCAAAAAAATTCCATCTCATAAGCTTGGATACACATTAGATTCAACTGGTATCAACAGATATTTGATTTGGATATCGGAACAAAGGCTGTGGTTCAAACCTTTTTTCCACGATTCCTTATTATAAAGCTGATTATATTAAATATAAGAATTATGCATATTGATATAAGTATATATAATAATAAGCAACTTAATAAGATGTTAAAATTTTAAGAATCGTGAATTTTTTTGGCCTAAATATTTCGTTTTGGATTATATTTCTGAATAAAAATTATCTCTGCCATCTAAATTGTGTGCCTTTATTTTAATTCTTTGGCATTAGAACACCACAAGACTGTCCCCCACCATACATATTTCATTGTATAAGTCATAAATTTAGTAATAGATTGTAAATAAATCTTGAAAGGATTTTAAATTATTTATTTTTCAAAGTGGACAAATTTCCTACTGGCAATAAATGTTGCTAACAATAACACTCACAAAATTATGTGTGTAAATATTTGTGTTTTTGAGTTATCAAATTATAAGTAATATGAAAGTAAATATTTAAATGGGAAGACGGTCAGACTTCTGAAATGTTTATCGCAGAATCATAATTGTAATGGGAAATCTACAAGCTAAATTTCATCTCTGATGGTTTTGAATCTTTCATTTTACACACACAGACAAATTTTACACTAGAAATGATATTTTCGATCTGAGATTCATCAATATTAAGAAGCAGAATAATTTACTTACTAAACTATTATTTTATTTCTTTATGTTTTTGAGGAAAAGGAATAATTTTTTTTCAAAAAAACGGGTCTTAGCTTGAAAGTTTCATTTAAATTCCCCAAGTTTCCATTTCACACTTTTGTATTTTAAATTAACTTATTTTTAATGAATTAAGTTTTAAACATTTAATAAAAACTCAAACAAATAAATAATGATATTAATATGATCGTTTTGTTTTGCTGTTGAAATGATGTTTGTATGTGATGATATTGGCAAATACGACTAAAAGAGCAAGTAAACTATAATTGATTTTACTTTGAATTGTTTTTCGGCTTATTTATAATCAAAATATATAATGACTGGAAACAATTATCTGTAATCATAAAAAAATCAGAATTCATTTTGAAATAAATAAAAATGAATCTAGGTAATTTCATTTATTAATTTCCAACATAAATTTGAAATCACTTTAATTTATTTCAAAGTGTAAAAAAAATAGCGTCTCTCTCTCCCTCTTTTCTAAAAAAATGTTGTCATACTATACATATATTCAGAGTTGCCATGAACACTCTGAAATTTATAAGTACAGCAAACATTTCTAAGAATTTCCACTAATAAATAATTTGTAAAAATTCTTTAATAGTTTTAAAAAGCCAATTGAATGAATGGACAGAAATCTTTGGTACATGTGCCACTATTTTTACGGTTTCAAAATAAGAAAGATAAGTTACGGCTGGGGGATTTTATTTATTCTATTGTTTCCTATACATATAGATTAACGATAAAAAAATTACCCTTCGAATAGCTATTGCATTGAACGTATGCATTACAAGACTCAAAAACAGAGAAATAAAATTCGGAAAACTGTGAATCCGTAATAAAACTTTATCGTCTTCAGAATTAGTAAGAATGCACGTTTGAAATGCCAGAATATTAAGAAACTTTCTGTTTTTATTGCCATTCGTTTCTTGTAGCCAGAACATCGAATACATCGAATGATTAAAAAAAGGTGTTGCCACTCCCCCCTCCACCTTTTTAAAGAAAGAGCAACATTCCTTGAAGCCCTCTTAAATCTGCCAGAGGTTCAAGGTCCTTTCCGCGCTGGTCAATTGTAGTCCTCGTTTGACCTTAAAGAAAATTGTTTCGAAAGTCATCTTGGTAGAGCACACCTAACATCAACAACCTGTTACACCTGCATTTGTCTTTTCTTTCGGAATTCCATGTCAACTGACACTTTGAAATATTTAACTTTTCAGAATCCAAGCTCTTGTTACTGAAATTTGCATACATAGATGAAATGAAAATGGCTGTTTTTTAGACTGAAAACTGGAGGAAAAATATAGTAAATCTAAAACTGAGCAATACATTTTCTTGAAACTTTTAACGCTTTTTCATCAAATAGATATGTTTACACTTGAACAAAGAGCAAAAAGAAACAATTTGCGACGGATAGAAAAATTTAGTAAAAAATGAATTTTTCAAAAATGATTACAATAAATAAAACTAATTTCCTTAAAATTAAATCCGATTAATTTCCGTTGCTAAATAATTATTGATCAGAAATGACTAAATCAAGAATTGAACAATATATTTTCCTTAAACGTTCATAGAATCTTCAAAACAAAGGTGGAATTAGAATTGAATAACAAGCTAACAGAAACTGCAATTTTGAAATGAATAGAAAAATTTTGTTGAAAATTTTTTAAAAAGTAAATAAAAAAATCTAATTTTCAAAAAAATAAATCCAACTAATTTTGGTTGTCAAATATTTAATGATAAACAATAATTCCAATAAGTTAAAATAGTAATTATAAAATTAAAATAATGCATCTGAAATGATAAATAGCTGGATCAAAAATATTTTGGGAGAAAAAAAAGCTTTCACATCTATTCTATCAGTTGAAAATCATGCTGTGCTTGTATTGCCACTCCGTCGGACTGACCGTGAAACCTGGAACTGTGAAATTTTCGCTGGAAGCTATTTTCAACAGTGGGATTTAGTACATCAAAACTACTTTTTAAATTTGTAAATGAAATTTAATTTAATTAAAAAATAAACCTTTAAATCTCTCTTACACTTTCTTATTACTCTTTTGCAATTCCAATAAAAATGTTATATAAACTGTTGAGGTGCCCATGATTCCACTGACAAAATAAACAAAAATTCTTTTGTAAAATCTAAGTAAATAATGAAATAAATATGTAAATATATTAACAAAACCAGTATTATCAGTAATTTCAATTATCCAAATCTAAAAATAAAGAAAAGGGGGGGGGGAATGAAACTTTTTTCCAACTACGAATAATTAATTTTGAAAATAGTTACAACTGAAAAAGAAAATAATTAAAATGTTTCTTATTTAATACTTGGGAAACTTTAATTTGTGGTAATTCTTGGTAAGATCATTTTAAATTTATCACTAATTTTTTTCTTATCTTTTATTTAATAAAGACAGAAAAATAGGAATAAAATTAGAATGCTTGGAGCATATATGCGAGTTTATTTTTTCTCCTAGTAATATTTTCTGAATATGAAATTTTCGTTTTTCTCCCAATTTTATAAGGGTATTTTCAATTCATGTAATAGGATTTTGGTAAATCGATCTGAATTACAAATTGAATGATAGTTTACTGTTTCATACTGATAAAAAAAAATAGGTTAAAGTAAATACATCGGTTTTAGTTTCCTTCAGATATCATCATTTATTGTGCAATGAAAAATGCGCAGTTACAAAATTATTTCGTTTCATTACTAAGAACCCAAGAAAAGTTTTATTTCTAGCTGATTTCAATGTGGAAATAAAAGGAAGAAACTGGAGAAGATGTTTCAGTTTTCTTTCTTTGAGTGATTGGTTCTCAAATTTGATTCAGATCCTCAGTTTCTCATCAGCAAATCTCACATTCAGATGAATAGTTATGGTTTATTACGATTAAATGAACACGACTGAACCAGTGATTTAATGGTAGACGGAACACAAGACCTCCAACGGGTCATAATTGACATCGTATGACAGTGATTATTTGATCGAACTGAAGTTGACATTTGAATGGTTATTTAGAAGAATTCGTTTAAATTAAACAAACATTATTAATAAGTAATGTTAGTAATAATAATAAGTAATAAGTTTTAAAGTAAAAATCTTGGCTGTGAAAGCGGTAAAACTGAAGACTTTTTTTTTTATTTCACAGTGTGTGTGTGTGTGATTTCTTTAAATCTAAATTAAATCCTAATTAATATCCTAACTTTCGTTTTAATTAATCCCATATAAACGTATCCTCGTTGTCTTTTATTGTGTTAGGCATCTGAGACAGAAGACATTAAATATTCAAGATTTGATTATTTGACCGCAGAGTGGGTTATAAAATGTCTGAAACAAAATCTTCTGAGTTGTTTTTAATTTTAAATACTTTTCTAATGATTGCAGCAGAATTTCAACACCACCTCAATTAGAGTGGGATAATCAATTCCACTAAGTTTAAGAAAAAATCTATTGTGATTATTTTTTCTTTTAAAATTATCTCAGCCTTTCATTTATTCTTTTAACTTCAGAGAATAACTGTTGAACCCTTTGAATATATTGCATTTCTACTATTTTGTCTGCAAAAAATGGTTATGAAATGAGCAAGATTTGATAATTTTGAGACAGATTAAAGAAAGCAATTAAAAAAAATTTAAATTTCTTTGCAAATTCAAAAGAGAAACTTACATATGATAGCTTTATATTTTGTATTGAAATCTACTCAAATATTTTGTAAATAGCATTTAGTGATCTGCACAACTGTTTTTTATTAATATAAAAAAATCCGTATAAGTACATTCACGCAACTTTAAAAATGTGTGCCTTTTTCTTGCGGGTTAAAAAGACAGTAGTGTGTTGTTCTGCAAAAGATTCTTTCAAATTTCGTTTGATGTGCTCCATCCATTGAATCGCTCTTAGAAAAGCATTTTCTGCTATTCCAGCGAATGCCCAAATCGAGACTCCCAGCCAGCAACCCATCAGACCTCCAATGTAGCTAAAGAGTTCATCAGTCTGAAATGTATTAGAAAGTTATTGTTGTTTTGTTCAACGAAACAAATACGAAATGAAATAAGAATAATGGACACTAATTTTCAATTTACCAACAACTTTTTAAGAAATTTCTTTAGAGAAATATGTCAAAGGCTTGATTGATCACAAGTTCATAATTGAAGTCGTAGGGAAACGAAGTTATTATTATTGTCATAGATAGATAGATAGATATAGTGGAAAGTGTAGTATAATAGAAAAACCGAAACCAAATACATTTTTCAATTAATCAGTCTCGTTATTGATGATGGAATTACTTGTCCACTCTGTTACTATCTTCATAAATATCCATGATACAAGATTACAAATTCCTTCCGCACTAACCGTTTGAGATTATAAAAATCCCTCGAACTAGCCAGTTCAACCTCAGACTATTGAGAGAGGAGCAAAATAGTAATGATTCAAATTTTATTTAACATAAAAATCTGAGAGCAAAAGAAATTCGTTCAGTCTGATATTTTAGTGAATTTAATCGGTTGGAGCTTCCGGGCTTAATATCTTTTTATATAGTGTTTAAACGTATTCCTTTTTATTTATTTTCGAATGAATTTTATAGATATGCAGGCATTTAAAGTTGTAAATAATCACAAAACACCAAGAAAGGAACTGGTAAGATTGATTGGCTATATATCTATTATGTATGATAGGAATAAAATTAAGAGGTTTTGGTCGGAAGCCGTAACCCTCTACAAACTGGACCCTCTCTAAATATGGTTTCCTAACTGGGTTGTAGAAGGGCGTGTGAAGAATCGACATCAACTCAAACCGTGATATTTACACAGTTAATGAGATGGAGATTCTGGCATATTTCATTCCACTGTTTAAATAACTGTTCCATTGTGGGACGCGTCTGAAGCGTAATCTTTAGGTAATTTCCTTCTAACTCTTTCTAGCACATGAAGAGTATATGATATTACTAATGGCAATACATTTTACTATAGTAAAGATTAATTAATGGAAGTTAGGAAATGAAATAGGATTGAACATTGATTGCACAAATGGCTTTATTAACGATTTATCAAAGTGTTCAACTTATTCACATCAGTATACGAAATGACAAAGTGTCTGGAATGTGAAGACCTGATTCTTTTTTCTATAATTAGTTTTTTCTGCAGTTTGTTTGTTTGTTACCCATCTCGCATTCATTTCAACACACTATGCAAATGAGACGATAGAAAATGAACTTACAGTATATTCAGGGACGTGGCGATGTACTACCACTTGGCGATCTCCCAACGAAATGATGACTTCAATTTTGTCTCTGCTAAGAAAAGAGTGTAACGTATATTAAAAACATATCTTTTTTTTTCGGTTATTTTTAAACAGTTTTTTTTTTCAATTTGATCTATTTCATGTTTTAAGCCTTGTTGCAAATTCTAAACGAGTTTTCTCTTACTTAATAAAATGTATTTGAAACATTTTTTACTTATATCGCAATCCTTTATTTTCATCAAGATATAAATTAATATTCACATAGTTTTCATTCCATACATATGGTGGTTAATTGGTTATAAATTCAAAACAATAATATGGTGCATAATAATCAATACTGAAAAACTTTAAATAACAATTCATGTATATTTTATTAAGACACACTTTAATTACCGCCTGAAAATGAAGAAAATAATTTATTTCATATGAAATGGAAACGTAAGAGATTTTGAATGTAAAATATTAAAAACCTTATCTGTTGTAATTATTACACTAAAAATGGAAAGAATAAATATCATTAAAAAAAGCAAAATACTAAACTTTCATTTAAAAACACACACTAAGATTTTTCGCAAAAGTTATTGAAAATTTTCCATCGAAGCCAAGATATTCATTTATAAATATCATGTTCTTTAAATTAAATGATTTCAATCATTTAGAACTTTTATAAAAATAATTATATACTTTACATTCAAGTTTGAGACAACTTACTTTTGAGAATCATAATCACTGTTTTCTCTCTACAAATAAATAAATAATTGATTTTTAAGGACATAAATAAAGTGTATATAAACAAAAAAAATAATAGGAAAACAGAAAATTTAGGAATAATTAGTTTAAGAAGAAATTTTAAGGAATAAAGCAAATCAGGGACTACATAAAGAAGTAGACTTCAAACACTTTGATTTTTTGAAATTTGTCATTTTTTTCTATTTGCTTCCAACCCTACTTCAAAAGAAGTGCTAGTACTCAACATTTTAAGCAGTTATATTTCTTAAAAAACTCACATGCACTGTATGTGACTCACATGCACTGTCTGAAAACTCACATGCACTGTCTTTTTTTTTATTTTATTTTTTATTTATTTATTTGCTAATATTCAAATATTTTTGAAAAAATATTGCCTCATCTTTCTTTGGTTTTATGGAGAGTGATAATACTAAACTTGTGTTATAGAGAAAGATGTGTTTACTTAACAATTAATCATGGACCCTTTTTGAAGGAAGAAAAATTGTCCTTTGAAAGCCCTTGGCTGTTTTCTCTTGATGAGCAATACTGCAGTCCTCTCTTAAAACCCGGTGGCGTACCGGCAGGGCTTGTTTTGTGCGATCAAAACACACCTGTCGGCCCTCGGGGTGGGCAAGGTCGACTCCGCCTTTCATCTCTTCAGTGGGTTCGATAAGCTGAGGACGGAGCACGCCTGGGGAAAAAAATACCGGGGGTACCGCGTTAGGCTAACCACCTAATCGGAACATATGCCATGCACCATAGGGCCCTCGGCCATGAAAGCAGGTACGGACAATGTGGGTCTTGGCCCACATGGACTGCCATGCCACCGAGTTCAGTTTTTGCTTGCACTCTTATTTCCCAAGGCCTCTAAGGGCCCCTTCTCTTTCCCCCAGAAATCAACTGCTAATTTTCAAATCAACAGAACCAGATTGAGATATGGATCAGAAAGTCATCAAATTTTAATAAAATATTTATTTATAATTTCTATCATGACTATATCATCTATTATAATTTCCTAATGGTGTTCGTGGTTCAGAATAAGAGCTAATATGCAATATTCGATAGATTATGTAATGCCAATTTGATCGGAAAATAGAGCACAATTTTTTTTCTACTCTTATGTCTAGACGATCCGTGAACTTCTCGTTTTATTTTAAAGAATTATTTAAATAAAAAAATTACTTGTGTTTTTAAAACGGATTAAAAATATAAAATATTCCTTTTAGCCTCAAATAGACCTCTTGACGATTCTCAAAACATGCAGATTGCCTTCAAAATTTGCATCTGTCAGGTATAAAAATTAAAAATCACAAACATTCAAAAGAATTTTTTTGAGGAAGGAAATATATGTATTTTTATTTGTTTGAAAGAGATGGAAAATGCATCCATTTTATTTCTTTGAGGTAACTACTTGGCTTGGCTTCCTTTGTTGGACTGAAAATATACAACCAATATCAAAATTCATACAAACTTCGCTAATAAAGAAATAAGGAAACGAGTTTTTTTTTTTTTGCCTTCTCATCTAGTTTTAAACTGAGTTCAAAGTTTCAAGGAAATAACTCCGTTTTCAATCGGAATCTGAGAAGTTTAAAATCGGTTTTAATCCCAAAAAATTAATATTTATTCCATTATTGAAACGGAAAGTCATATACAGCTAAAAGCGAGTTAAAATTAAATAAATTTTAAAAAAGAAATATTTCTAAATTTTTTTTTCAATAACCGTTCTTTCAAATCTCTAACGTTCGGAAAACCATATAGTAAATATATAAATTGAAAATGAGCCTATCTATTTCAATATTTATAAGATAAAATAAATTTTTATAGTCAAATAAAGTTTGCTACAAGTAAAGTGGGTAAAATAAAAATTATTTTTACCTCAAAATTGCCCAGAGAAGTTTCGTGTAAAGTAAAGGTGTACTTCAGATTTCTAAGGGATAAATAAAAAAGAAAATAATTGTTTTAATAAATCTATTGAAAGCAATAAAAGAAAATACTTTTTTCACACATAGTGCTTTTCTTTTTCAGCTTTTTTATTTATTTTTTTTTAATTCTGAATTTCTAATAAATTATTTCAGTAACATGGAATCTTGAAATATACCTTTCCCTTATTCTCAACGAAGAGATATAAATGCCCAAAACTAATTTTTCGAAATTATTTGTTAAATGATAATCCAATTCTGAAGTCATTAAAATACCATATTGCCATCGAAAATACAAATACGAGGAAAATTTCATTTTGTCGAGTTTCATAGAATGAGTAAAAAAAACTATTAAAAATTAATATTTTACCCCCAGAAATATGAAAGTAATTCTATAAAAATCCGTAAAAATATATTGATATAAAAATTATACGTTTCATATAGAAATTACGCTGAAAAAGTTCACATCTCAGTTCTTGATTTAGAGCAGTAATATTATTCCTATATCGGTATCTGAAATATAATGAGTACCAGTGGAAGCATTGTAATTCGAACCGATTATAAATACGTAGAACACAGAAGAAAATTCATATCTGGACTTTTTCCCCTTTGACTATAGCTTCCAAAATGGCCCAAATTATGCTTCAGATACTATTTATTAAAAACAAGTGAATCAACTCTGAAGCAAGCATTTTCTCATTTTACTCATGCGATCTTTATTCTCTTTATTCTCAACTTGCGATCTTTATTTCCATTTCCTTCGGAAACTTTCAGATGAAGCGACATTCTCTAAACAGTAGCTTCGGAAGATTCCATTACACAAATAGATAGTAAGGATATAGGGCGCAAAAATACGAAAAGAAAAATATAATGGAAGCTCTCTCTTCCATTTAGAATTCATAGTTTCAAACCGTTTATAGTTATGTTGTAAAAATGCATTTTTAAAACGAGCGCTTTTGAATTTATATTTGTGTTAGTACTGCAATATTTCTCTCTCACATACCGATTTTATGTCCTTTCAAACAGGTCACTATCTCTTCAATTTATCTCAAGCAGTTCTATCAGAAGACTCGGTCCATTTTTGGACCATCCGTCCAGCCGTCAAGATCTAACTCGTTTCATGGAATCGTAGATAAAAGTCAAGTCTATTTTCCTGTTTTCCTCACTAAGGGGAGGGTCCTATTCCAAGGACGGAAGCCCTGATAAGTCGATCGTCTTCCTCATGTTCTGTTAGCCAAGGGTTCGATTCCCGGTTCAGGCATGATTGTTTTTCTGTGTCCTATCTGTGAGATGTTTGACTGTGCCCCCTGTAAAAAGGGTCTGTGCAAGCAAATGTGATGAGTGTGTAGTTAAAATCATACTCTTGGCGCTACTTGAAACAGAGACACATATCTTCGGCTTAAAATCTGCTGATGTGTCAGCGGGCACTTGTCCATGACAATTGCTATTAATAACGACAATAACAGAACGAGTGAACACGTGATAGTTGCAGGAGACAGAAGAATGGAATGGATGTCCGAATTCTATCACTGTAGTTTAAGCGATATCGCAACCTCTCGCTTTGGACATTACCACTAGCACTTATTTTATAGGGGTCTCCACAGAGAATATTCATGCATCAGAACTGATAAGGCTGAGGAAACGATGTTATATTTGGTACTAAAAAATCCAAATTCAACAACGCAAGCTATGGTGCAGCCTGTTCATATTTACAATTATAGAGTCCAGATTTTTGTTCTTGAAAAAGGCTTGCATTCCGCACATCACTTACGCAGTGAAAGATATGTTTCGTATAATGGTATCCGAGACAGCAAGCTACAGACCTCAGTTTTCCTCGATTTGCATTGTTCACCGAGGAGCTGTTTACAAGCAACTTTCAGCAAGCATAACGCCCTCGTACGGTCAATTATTAACCTCGAATGAGACGCAAGTAAAGAGGCTCCTTGTGATAAAGGCTTACATTGTTGATGGGAAGGGGGTTAATTAATCGAACCTCCCTGTTTGCTGATAGTCCGGTAGGTACAAATTCTTTTAACTTTTGTGTGCAATTTTAACTGCAACTGCCGGATGACACGCACGCTTCTACGCCTATTCGATCATTAATATTGCAAAATATAATAACCAACACAATGAGATCATTGCCATTGAGTTCTTCATAACTACTTAGAAGTCATGACTGGTCAGCAGGGAATAAGGTGTCCGAAATCTTGGATAAAGTTTGGGCTTTTATGGGCCGAAAATGTGAGGCTCACATCACAACGCGATGAGGCACTTTGAATAGAATGCTTATTCTATAAAAAGTTGATTGTCTTATTTTTAAATTGCATTGAGTAGTAAGAGACATTTTTCCCTGCGATTCATTTTGCTCCTTTCTTGTGTTACATACTTTTCCGGGTGTGAACCTGGTTTTTGACTCAGTGTCACTTTGCAACTGAGAGTCATCCAAAACACACCTCTTCCCTCCTAGTTTTTGTAATCCGGGTAATTTTGTGCCCTGTATAATTTTAATTTAATTTGTGTTACAAATCATTAATTGTTTTCTCACCTGCAAGATGTTTTGCAATTCTTTTTGCATCGCTCTAGGATTTCCTGGTCTTCCGAAGAAATCGTGCATTTCTCATCTAAAATAAATAAAAGTGATAATGTCTCCTAAATTCAAGCATAAGAAACTTCTTTTCGACATATAATACGAAATCTCTAATTGAGATTATTCATGCTTGGACTAAATTAATCAAAATAGTAACATTTGTTAACATTTCTTATTTAATTTTTACTCTTCTATTTAGTATTTAATTTTCGATAATTCTAAAATTCAATCTGGAATTTCAGTCTCCAGATTAGTTTCGATATCACAAACCGGGATTTCATAAAAGTTATCATTGTAGAAACGGATCTTTGCCCATCACCTTTACCTTTTGCCCATCAGGGGAAAATGTCCTCAGGATTTTGTGGAATGAAAATTAGGAGAGTTTCTATAGGTTCAAGCATCACCATTATCATCTCGTATTTATTAGAAAATCGATACAAAATTAACCTGTTACTTATGAACCAAATAGATTAAACAAAATTTTGCTTTTTCCTTCCTAAGCAATGTTATTCTCATAATTCTAATTAATCAAAATTTTAGATTTTATATTGTAGAGATTTTATAGAATAAGAATATGGCTTCAGTCAGAATTTAAACCTTAATCAATATTTCTTCATATAAAATTGAAAAATCTAAAGTATTTTTAAAGTTTGAAGTAATTTTAAGAAAAAATAACTCACGAGCCATTCATGATAGTCAATCGCATCAAGCCATTTCACAATAAAACATATGGTGATTCTTGATTTAGGATCGTAGAATTAACAAAAAGGCAGCTCGTGATGTTATCTGTCTGCAGCAAATAATAAGGGAAAATTCAATAAAATAGAAGTCGATGGAATGGATCAACTTCCAGAGCTCAATCTTCAAAAGGTCCAAACGAAATACTCGTAGTGAATGAACTTGGAAGATTTTATGTTTTGAAAATGCAATAAACTATTTAGGCATAAAAAATAACAATAACAAATTTAATAATTAACAGTAATAATAATAAAATAAATTTAATAAATTAAAAAAAAGATTAAAAATCTTCCTGATTCCTCATTGTTAATAGTGGAAAGTGAAGATATCACTCGAATGGATTGCCCAGCGTACTCCCCTGATTTAAATCCCATAGAGCATGTATGGGATGTTTCAGGAAGACACCTTGAGGCACGATTGCATCTTCCAGTGAACACCCAAACAACTGAAACAGATGCTGATGGAGGAATGGGCACTCTTGCCTCAAGAATTGCTTGAGAATCCAGTACTGAGTATGTGGTGACGGTGCGAAGCAACCATTGCAGTAAGAGGAGGGCATATCTCATACTAAGGAACATCTGCTTGTTGTTCTTCCTCCTGGACAGACAATCTTGTTTAACAGTACTATGAGTTTAACAAATCCTTTTTTTAGTTTCATTTCATTATTGTATACATTGTATTCTTTTTTGCACAACTATGTTTTCGTCCACCTTTATGTACAAAATGCTGTCTTTCATTTCTGAATTTCATGTCTCTCAGATGATTTCCGTTACCCCCCCCCGCCGTTTTATAATTCTCATACCTCTATATATATATATATATATATATATATATATATATATATAATTCTTCTGTGCGTGTGTATGTGACTGAACTCTCCTAAACGACTGGTCCGATTTTAATGAAATTTTTTTGTGTGTGTTCGAGTGGATTCGAGAATGGTTTAGATTCCCAATTCAGTCCACTGCAAAATGTAGAATTTTAATTATCAATTAAAAACTAACTTTCCAGCCAAAATAACTTCCTTCCCCCATCGCGAAGTGAGTAAGGTTTTAGGTTGTTTTTTTTTTCTAACAGTGATGAGGTTAGGCTTAATGTGTTTCCGATCGATTATTTCAAACGATTTTTTTTATTTTCATTGCACTTATTGCATTCAAACGTAAACATCGTTAATTAATCGAATTTTAAGGTTTATTCTGTTGTACATTTGAATTAAAACAAAACCGAATAAAGGAAATTAAAAATTTCTAAACTGCCCAACTCATGTAGGGAAAAAAATGCATTTTCTGATGATGAAATTTAACGAATGCGCATTTTGTTGAGAACTTAGTTTAAACGGAGACAAAACTATTGTTTTGCTGTTTTGTTTTACTTCGGATACACGCTGTTAAAAAGTTAGTTATATATTTTTAAGTATTTTTAAAGTTATTTTAAGTCGTAGTAATAAGTAATTGCCAAATGAATAAGGCTTCGGTTTTTTTACCCATCATAAAAAAATGTTTGGTTTAACATGCTTTTAAGATTCTGTTTATATTCTTTTAAAATTTTTGCTGCAACTTAAATCCAGAAAAATGTAATTTTCAGCACACGATTCTTTGAAATGAAATAAATAAATATATTTTCCAAAAAAGTAAACGCAAAACATAGTTTTCTATTTCACAGTACCTATATTATTAATTTTATAAATCAACTTCATGAAAGCAAAATTGTTTATTTCATGCAGAGTATTAATTCAAATCCGAACCCAACAGCCAATTTGTAAATCTTAATTAATAGGCACAAATATTGTTTTGAAATTTCACGATATTTTGCATGATTGAATTAATTCAAAATGTGATTGTCCCTTTAAAATTTGATATTAATGACTTTTTTTTGAAAAATGTTAAAAAATCAATGCGATAATATTTTTTGAGGTCTTCAATAAAAAATATAAGGTACATAATTCATCTATAAATGCAAATTATATTATCATATGTTCATAAAGCATAAGAAAAAAAGTTTTAGAGTTGTAACTAAAAATAGAATGTGCATGGAGTATTTGAAAATTTGAAGAGTATCACAAAATTTCATTTTGAGAAAAAGCTAAGGTAAAGGTTACGTATAGTGTGCCCCTTGCCGTGCCAAGGATGCCAAGTCGCCAATAAAGATGGCGGACAAAGTAAACAAACACTTCTATGGGATAGTTATGCATTTAAAATTAAAATACATTTAAATGTACATTTACAGAGCAGAAACAAAATTGAAATAACTTAAATTTGTTAAATATTCATTTTTATTAAACGAATTGTTTATTTTATGAAATATATGCATCTATAAATTTAAAATATTTTTGTAAGATTTCTCAAAGAATATAAAGGAAATACTATTGGTAAAACCAAACCAACTCCTTTTTTTCACCATCATCATCATCATCATCAAAAAAAAAGTTCAAATAAAAATTAGACTTGCTTAATAACATTTTATTAGCCATAAAGACTAATTTATATTCATATAACATTTTTAAACTATATGTGCAGCCATAAACAAATATAATTAAAAAAAATTGAAGCAAATCAAAATACACCTGTTTCATAAATTTTGAGCTCATGTTTTTCTTCTAATTTGACATGTGCTGATTTTTTTTGAATTTTTTTTCATTTCATTGTTATTATATGATAAGAATATGATACATGCTTATATGATACAATTTATTTTATATAATGAACTTTATTTTTCTGAGTTATAATAAAGCAGCAATCAAATTTTGATATATTTTCTTCGTGGAGACAAGAAGGCTTCTACAACTTTGTTGTTCATTTCAAAAGTTTTTTTAAAATGTAAGTTCCCTTTCACCAGTAAATACAGAACGAAATTCTTTACCATACTTAGCACATAATAGACACATTTACCATACTTAGCACATAATAGATAAACAACAAAAAAAAACTTGTTTGAAGGATTTGAAGAAATTTTTTCTGACATTCATGACTAAGAATATTCTTCAAAAAAGAATACTAAAGTGATTGCACAGAGCAATGTAACTATTATATACAATTTTAAGATGATGGATTCACTATTTCAGATATATTGCAGTTGGTAGAAGCTTGGTAGTTATGAATCAAAGGATTTCTTTGTCCATCATATCTCAACATTTTCAGACTTTCTCTGATTTATTTGGACGTCCTTTAGGCTTTCGGTAGTGAAAACTGATACAAAATTTTAAAAACAAAATTTTGAAAAAGAAAAAAAAA
>JAOUZG010022945.1:0-15924 GCA_026289955.1 Argiope argentata
AATTATTTTAGAAATAAAAATTAAGTAGTAGTCCTTGAAATATAGAGATTCGATATAACAGGATTTTTTTCAAAGTGTGAAATATTAAAATTATTATAAAATATTTCTAAATGAACTTTTTCTCTATATCTAGAAACTGCAAAACGTGTTGAGAAATTATTAAAACGGATTTGAGCAAACAAGTAATATAAAACACAATTTCTAAAAATAAATTCCTACTTTGGATATTAGGAAATTTTTTATTTTGGTTACTTTTTATTAAATAATTACAACTGTTATCGTGTTCTGGTTTACAGCGGAAGGAGGGGTGCAATAGCTTATGAGGGTATGAACCCCTGGGCATCCGAATAACGATCAATTACAACTACTATAAAGAACTATTATAAAAGCGAGAAAATTAGTTTTTAATTAATTAATAAAAAATTAATGAATTAATATTCAAAAAACTTGGCCATCCACTGCAAATTTTAAAAACATTTACTTGAACTTGATTAGATGATTAAAAAGTATTTTATAAACGATTGAAAATTTAAACAAGATCATATATATATATATATATATATATATAATGAGTATGAGCTAATAATAGGAATTGAAAAAGTACCCATTAGATATTAATTTATATTTTTCGTAAGAAAATGCCACCATCAATGATTAAGATGTAAAAAATAGCATTTTAAGTAGTAAACCATTAAAACGTGTTTAAATATAAACATAAAAATCAATTTAACTTCCTAAAAATAATCCTAGAAATTTTTTTAATGATTTTATAAAGAAACCTGTTCAAACATTAAGAATATTAAATAAAAAATTCCTATTTTCACAATAATAATATAAATAATAATAATAATAATAATCGTAAACTTTTCAACGGAGTTACTCATTTTAATTTATTGAGTGAGCCGATAATTTTGTTTTGAAATCAAAATTACATGAGTCAGATGCCGGCTTTCTGGCACAGATGTAGTGCGTCTTCCTTGTGTTCTGGGACTCCTTCTTAGAGCATGGTTGTTCTTCTGTGTGCTATCTGTGAGAAGCGTGTGTGCGAGTGATTAGGGATGCGACTGTGATGAGTGGATAGATAAAGTCTTACTCTTGGTCCTAGTTGGCCCTACTTGAAACAAGAGACGCATATCTTCGGCTTAAAATCTTCTAAAGTATCAGCTCTGCTTGTCCTTGGAAAGTGCCCTAATTAACAACAACAACATGAGTCATATTTCGTAATTATGGACACTGATCAGAGAAAGTCCGTCGATCCAGCTGTTCGAATATAATTTAGCAATTATTCGAAAACTAATTACAAAACGAACAAATCTAGTTAGATAAAATATTAGGTACAGGGATTTAAAATCAATAGCGTAGACACCTGCCAAATGTTGGGCGAAATCCAATTACAGGTTTACTGTCCATCAGTTGCTTGTTTTCGAAATATGTAACACGTCAATTAAAAAAATCTACGGACTTAAATATATCAAATTTGGTATTTAATTATGTGATAACAAATGTTGTTTTGTATCAATTTGTTTCAATCTGTTGAGAAATAAGCATCTAAAACATTTTTTTTTGTTTTCAGATGCTATTAATGCAAGCTAGAATTAGTCGTCAAATAACTCACCAGTACGACACGATTGAACCAGCAAAAATTCTAAGTTCATGCCAAATGTTGCACTTCGAAACTATTGCAATTCAATTCCATGCATGCCAGAATTAATCACCAAATAACGCGCCAAGAATGACACGGTCAAACTAGAAAAATTCTAAGTTCACGCCAAATGTTGTACCTCGAAACTGTTTTAATGCAATGCCATGTAATGCTCTCATGTTGTGAAAAATATGTGAGGGAGTATGCGAGAAATATTTGGGGAAACCATTTCCGATGGTTAAAAATTATTAGCTTATCTTTAACAGTGGATTAAAAGGATTAACAGTGGGTCGATGGATTGGGTAAAGGATGGTGATTTCTTATCACTGTACGGGGAGGAAACACTGCCAGTGTGATATGAAAGAAAGGAAGCGTCTAGCATGCAGCGATGGTGACAGTAGTTCCGTGGAGTCAGTCCGACTGCCCTAAGGAAAGCTGAGTCCTTCCACTGGAAGGAAGTAAAATCAAGACTACGCTTCCAGAATTATCTGTAATGGCGCCAATTATTGACAATGAACTATGAAATCGATAAGAATAAAATCAAGTTAGGAGAAAAAACATTAAAAAAACATGAAAGTTACAAAGTATCCCTATTCAGTCCTCGAAGATTGTCTGGATGTTTCATGCTACTTCTAAAATGATATTTCAATAAACTTGGAAAAAGTAGCAATTAAATTTAATCAATGAATTTGAAAACTGTCTGTTCAGATTAGCTTAATGTTTTACGTACTCAATGTTGCAAATATTTAAAAAAGTTAACAAATTTCATGTTTTTACGTAAATCTTTGTATGCATCTTTCGTAACATAAATCGGCAATCTTAATAAGACATACCGCCAAATCCAACTTGTAAAGTTAAGCCAGTCGTTCATAGTCCCTTCATGGCATATAAATCTACCAAAACCCACCGTGGATGGGGGAAACAGGTTAGAATTGGCATGACATGAATGCTGGGAAGGTACGGCTGACTCTGATTTTTATTACTTTATTTCAATCTTTCATTTGAAATGAGCACTCGGAGGTTGGGAGGAAAGAGCTTCCGATGTGTTGTAAGACGTTCAACAGAGCGATTGTGTAAAGCTGGTGTGAAATGCTACTGAATGACAGGTCTAACTGGATAAACTAAAAAAATAGACAGATCTCCATTGACATGTTATAGAGCATAGTAAATAATGATTTTTAGAAGAAACAACTAAACAAAGCATTGGCAACATCATATACTCCGATTTTCATAAAGCCTTTTCTTCAGAAGCAACTTTCTCTCAGCACAAAATATAGATAATTGATTTTATAAAAACAAACAACCGTTTATATGTGGATACAAAATACTTTTGATGACATTCTTTGAAAGAATAGATTGGCTAGAAATGCATTTGGCTAGATGTCAAAAATTCTCATGGTTCTTCCATCCTAACCACTCGAAAACATAGAATTAATTTAAAATTTTCATTTTATTGTTCAATATTTGATGATATTGTTTAATGCCATGGATAAATATTACGTGGAGTTAAATTCTTAGAAGTAATTTACATCGTTTTCATTAGCTCAATCGATTTATTAACCGTGTTTTTTTTTTCAATTCCTATTATTAGTTCAGATTCTCCCTATGTATATCTTGTTCAAATTTTCAATCGTTAATAAAATGACTTTTTTTTATCCACTCAAGTTCAAATACATGTTTTAAACTTATAGTGGATGACACTCGATGTTACTATTGTTTTTTCAAATATCAATTCCTTAATTCGATTTAGTTAATTTTTTGTACTTTAAATAGAGTTTTAGCAGTTTGTATTGAAAATTGAAATCAACAGGCAGTAGCTCAATCGAAAAAAGTAGAAGATTTCAGAATTTTTCGTGTGAAGGTGAAGAATGTGAGTTCAATTCTTGGGACAAGTCAACATTTTTTGATAAATTATTAATATTGATTGTAATTATTTAATAAAAAGTAACTAAAATGATTAAAAAAGTTGTTGACCTAAGAAGGAATTGAAATGTAATATTTTTTTATGTTACTTTTATATTAGTTTTTAAATGAGATAAAGAGAAGCAGAACTTATAATTTTAGCCTCTTCGTTCTATTTACATGACACATTCTCAAAATGAAGGCATTTTTAATAAACAAAATGACATAATTGCCCTTCGAAGCAGTTATATTAACGAGTCACTTTTACACTTGCCCCAAGCTTTGAATTTTAATACTGCACTTATTTTTCTTTGTCATTTATTGAACTAGGGCCGTTTTTACGTAAAACGATAACTAAGGCTATAAGATTGTATTTAGGGCTAATTAGGCTTCAACCAAAAAGTCGTTCACTCTTTACGCAGATCATGCATGAAGAAATATCTACAACAGAACACAGAGTCGTAAACAAATGAGGGGCGGCTGTAAGAGATTCATCATGAAGAATTTGGACAAAATAAAATGATAAATGATACAAAAAATAAAGGTGCACAAATAAAGAAGACACTTTAAGTAGGACTTGGGATCTATTTTGGATATTGCGTCCGGCCTGCCATTATATCTATCACGTTAGTGTCAACCGCACAATTACGCTGCTGTGCTATTACAAATTTGGGTGCCACTAATCGAGGGCTGTTTGCGTTATCCGATGAAAAGTTTTCTTTTATTTATTTAATTACCCCCCCCCCCTGGAGCACCTCGAAAAGAGGGTGAGATGTTTCCAGCATGGTGGTTGAATCTCGTCACCCAGGAGAATACACAAATAGATAGGGGATCTGACTCCTCCCATCGATGACTTAGCGTACTACCTTTGGGAAGGATTGTACAGTGGCCAATGAAGCTCCTCAAGACCAGAAACCCAGTCCCCGCCAGTTTTACTGTTGCGGCGGTCCGGTCATTCAGTTTTATATTCATCCGTGTACCTATGGGAGGGTCGGAGAGTCAGTGATATGACATTACTTATTTAATTGGTAAAAATATAATGGTCGCTTTGTAATTCTGAAACTCCAGGCTCTATTCTTGAAATAGAAACAGATATAACAGAACAGACGAGGTCACTAGATGGATATGATGAAGCTACTTCTTCAAAAGAAACCTTCATCCTCGGTAGATCACCTTAGCTCACTTCAAAAAGGCAATAAACCTTTGTCTGTTTTCCTAACTCTAAAACTCATTTCTAAGATTCCCAAAAGGAAAGATACTCCCTCCCCATTGGAGCTTGATATAATGGTTCTGTAAAGAGCCCTTATATCAACCAACAAATATAGATATAGAGCAGCAAATTTCTAAAGAAATCACTGAACGGACATAATATAGATAATTTTTTAAAGAAATTAACATCCATGCTTGGTCAATTGCTATAGTTTAACAGGAAAAAAAGAAAAAAAAACGTAATTTTATGTTTGTTTTCAGAATTTTAAAACTAATTGTTAAGATTTCCAAAAAGAAAGATACCCTCAAATTCTACCTTAACATAAGGATTCTATGAAGCCTTATTGAATAGCACATCTCTAATAAAGTTCTGGACTGATAAAAAAAACTACCTCTTCAAAAAACTCCATCCTCCGCCATTTGCCATAGCTTATTACATAAAAAGTCAGAATCTAGAGTATTTTCTAATTCCTATAACTAATTTCTATGATTCCAAGGTGGTTAATAATTCCATACGGGGTTTATTTTTTCGAAAGATTTAAATATTCTGTAAATATCTACATTCCTACAAGTTGACAGACAATGCAAGTAGAGTAATCGAAACAGTTTTTTTATGGGTATTGAATAAATTTTTCTATTTTTGGCATGGATGAACTAATTAATCAAATTAGTGGAAATGCTAGAAAAATATGCTCCTAAGGTATGAAGGAATCATGGAGATCTATAAATAGTGCGTTATGATGTTATCATCTAAATCATATCCGTATTCTTTTATCTTTCCAATAGATTTGCTTTTAAAGGTGGGGGGATTCTCACGTAATATAAGTATTTGGTATTAGTAAAAATTTAGAAAAAATGCCTCTCCACTTAAATTATTAGGCTTAAGTTAATGCCAAAAAATCGAGAGTTGTCTGATTCTTCTCTCTCTCTTTCTAACCATAATTTCCCTATCTACCTGTCAATATCTTCTGCATGCTTGACATACTCTTTAAAACTGTACGAAATTTGAATTGACATCTTTTGTTGCTAGAATATATATTTTATTCAACAATCCATGCACACAATAATAAGCGAACACTCGCAATCCACGATAGTGGAATAGCTTCTTTAATCAACCCACGCAACATTCTAACAAAGGATGAAAAACAGCAACAGTTCTAAACAAAGTAATAACACAAAGACATCTCTTTCGAAACATTCACTGAAGAAGAAATTTCTTTGGAAATCTTTATCATTTAATATTCCACTTAAAGCAAAATACGCTGGAATAAATGATACTGGAATACATAAAAGCGCAAGATTCCCCTCCACATCTAATCAATTCCTTGCAAAACGCGAATATCTATAAAAATAGAAAAAAAAAGAACAGAAAAAAGCATTATTCGAACAATTGAATAAAGAATAATAACCTCTCTCCCATTTACTTACAGCTATTTTTAGCATAGCATCCTGATTGAACGTAGGCGGTAACTATATAAACACATATCTGTGCATAGACTCTCCAGAGTATGCCTGTTGGTATTAGAAAGAACTTTATTCTTTTATGTATCGTGACAAATTTATTCGCAACGACGTCGCCCCCCCCATCCTAAGAATTGGATAATATGTGATACAAATTAAAGTTCCATAAAATAGAGGGTTCTGGCAACAGGACAATCAATACATTTCCCTTTCCGAGAGCCGTTGGTGGCAGTTAAATTATTTTCGTCAAAATGTCAAACTAAAAAATCGCCAACAGTTTGCCGATATTTTTACGGCCCTCGTAAACGAAAAAATACCATTGTATTCCAAAGGCTGTTGACGACAGTGAAATTATTTTCGCCAAATCGCCAACAAAAAAAATGTAAATAAGAAAGAATATGAAATCTACGATCGCAATTATGTGAGTCATTATTTTTTTTTAAATTAATTTAAGTCATTTACCAGTTTAAACCGACTTGAAACAATCACGAGCCTTGTTATCGCTCTCTATCTCTCTCCCCTATCTCTTTCCCTCATGCTACGCTTAGAAGTTAATGTATTTACATTTTTCTGAAAGTACAGACTCCCAGTTCTTACTATTTTTCTTCTCGAACCTTTAGTTATTTTTTATTCAAAATTCAATAGGAGTTTACATTATAGATGTTTTATCTGTGTACCGAATTGGATCCATCTAGCTTTCTCCGTTTCGTAGGTATTGTGCTGATTTATATTCTAATAAACGAACAGCCAGACTTTGCCAGATCATAATTTGATGTAAAAACCAAATTTAAGTACGAAGATCCAAAACGTAGAAATTTGATGTAAAGACCAAATTTAAGTACAAAGATCCAAAATGTACAAATTTGTCGTAAAGACCAAATTTAAGTAGAAAGATCGAAAATATACAAATTTGATGTAAAAACCAAATTTAAGTAGAAAGATCCAAAATGTAGAAATTTGATATAAAGACCATTTAAGTAAAAGGACCAAAAATGTAGAAATTTGATGTAAAGACCATTTACCAAATTTCAGCCATCATGATTTAAACATTTTTGTGTTATCTTTGTTGCAGAGGGAAATATGGAGAGGCATCAAAATTTTTCAAGTTAGGCTTTTTCGAGGATTTCAATGCTTTTTCTACACTTCATATACAAATAAGTAAAAAAACTATTATGATGTGCGGATGACCATATCACTACGTATTTACAGCATAGATTCTGTAAAGTTAACTTCTTGAATAGTAAAATTCAATCTCTTTAATCTGTAAATGTAAATAGTCAAAATTTAAATCAATATTCTATTTGCAACCAATTTTCGAATTTATAGTTAATAATAAGTAAAACAACGATCAACAATGATTCAACACAAGAATTATTAAAATCTGGGTGCTTTTATTTTTTAAAAAATCCCTCCGCCATCTTATTTTGGCTAAAATTTCTGTTTTCTTTCCGTTTTTCGTCGTATTAGAGCAAACAAAAATAAATATTTAAACAAGTAAACATTTACAAAGCGTTTTAAACGTTTAAAAAGTTTCAAAATGTAGAAGAACACTCGAAGAGGTCACGTCCTTTGAAGTTCCCCATGAGCTCCCTAAACGCGTTAATGCCGACAAAGAGGTTAATAATGTTTCCATTTTTGAGAGCTGTCACACCAGGCAATCTCAAAATGTCACTCCTCTTTTGGCCGAAAAGTAAATTGGCTGCTTGGGCGGACGAATATAGATATGCGCGTCACAAAAATGTTGATCTTGCTTTAAAAATAAACAAAATAAGCGGCTTTTGGAGTGTCCTGACTGAATCCCAGGAATAAGTGACAGAATGCAATAAAAATACTTAAAAGGATAATAAAAGAAACAGGTTGAAAAGAAAAATTTAATTCGGAGGGAGAATTCAAGGAAAAGTTATTTTTAAATATGTTTGCATAGTTGCAGCTGAAAACTTCATAAATAAAAATAAAATATTTTACAAAAAAAACCCCATTTAAATTAATTTTTTTCAATGTGATCCTAATTAAAGCTTAATTGTAGCGGCCACATAACTGCTAACTTCTTTTTTGATACAACACATAGCATTACATTATTAACACTAAGACAGATTTCCCATTATCCTTTTTTGGGAGGTAAGAGTCATTATTAGATTGTACTCTAGTGAGTGTTGTGCATTTTAATGTTCGTGTGTCGTTTTGTCTTGTGAAATGGGAAATTTAGAAAATAATTAAATAAATGATAATGCAGAATTTAGAAAATAATTAATATTATAATCAAATAATCCAGAAACTACTATATCATTTTCCTTTACGACATAATGAAGTTATAAAAAGTGTTGCCCCTGTACACGGTTATTTAAAGAGCATATACAAAAAAAAGTATTGAACTAAATGTAACGTCAATACAAATAAATTCTATTCAGACAATCAATAATCGATTTATAAAATAAAATTATCATTTTCGATATCAAGCACTGTCAAATAAATTCGCGAAGGAAAATTGGTATCCTTAAAATAGCTCTAGTGCTGCTTTACATCGGTATGTTAATTTTCTAAAGTAAACAGGGCTTCTAATTTTTTTTTGTTTAATTCTATTTTTTGAGAAAATTAAAAAATTTTAGAAGCCAGAATAGAAGTCATATAAAGTTCAGGAAATAATTGAATACTTTCGAAAATTTATGTCTTTCTCTGTCTCTTTTACAAACCATCTTTAATTTTATTCTTTTTCAGTTATATTAAATTAAGAGTCTGGCTGAAAATACTTCTATCTTTACTTTGATCGCTGGCAGAAATCGCTTGATAGCTTGAAAAAGCAGATGTACATATACATCTGCTTTTTTTAAAGTTGAGTATTGAGTAAATTTTTTTGAGAAATCATTAATATTGAGAAACAAACACAAAAATTCGAAATGCTTTGAAATGCTATAAAATTCCAAATCTTTTTAAAGATGATTTAATATTTTCTTCTTTGTTTTTAAAGGATCGTTTGTCGTGATACGTTTTATTTGTAAAAATTTCTGGAGGTTTTTCATTTATATCAGATAACATTTGTCAAATGTAAAATGAATATAAAACCAATCCCTTGAATTTAATGCCTAGAACCCTCTTTGATTAAAATTTATGATAATATTATAGACATATTTTTAAAAATTTATTACCATTTAATAAAGCAATTTGTCGGATTTTCCAAATAATATGTTCAAAAGAGTATTCATTTTAACATCATTTCTTGGAACTTTATTCGTCGAGACTATGAAATTCAGAACAAGCATTTTTACTCGGGATCCAATCAGTCTTAACGATAAACTATTCAGATTATTTCATTCGGAATAGTTTGAATTTCATAAGGGCCGAACATTAAGCGCATAAGTCTCTTCTAATATCCTATAAATATCCCCTAATATCCCAATAATGCACGGAACCGTCGAAAATTACGATACACATTAACAATAGCTTATCTCGCTTCCACTTTTCTACTTGTTGCCACCGGCAAAAGTAAAAAAAAGAGAAATACTCACTCCAAAAATCACTCATTCTTCCAGCGAAATTAATATTTTCCACGCGCATTATTGGAGATCGATACAAGTGAAACGGACTTATTTTTAGAACAGACTGAGATTTACTATAACTGAATTGGCATCGCATCCATCTTCCCCAAAAAGTCGCATCCATTCGTTATGAATTCAGAGAAATATCGATAAATTCCATTTGCTTATGGTCTTCTCGATAAAATTAATGAATGATTCCTATATCTGGAGTTGAAGGAGAGGTACTGTGATAGTTAATGAGATGTCTTATGAATTTTTGGCTTCTATAGATAAAAGTTTGCTATTTTTGTGAGGATAAAATAAAAGTTGTTTAATGAGTATTCATTAGTTATAAGAGAAAAAAATGAAGGGTTTTGCATCATTGAGTCTTTTTTCTGAAATGTTGTATTATTTGGTATAATAGTTAATAACTCGCTTTCTATAGATAGTTCGGCCTAATTGCAAAACTATCATTATCACAAAATACGTAAATACCATTACCCCCTTGATTTTATATCTTTAAAAAATCGTAGCATTTGATCAACGGTTCAATCAACAAGAAATAGACTTAATGAGGAATCACTATTCATTAAGAGAAAAAATTAATTTGTATAATTAAATGAACTTTCATCTGAAAAATCGATATTATATTATTTGATGCAATAGTTTGTAATTTGCTCTCTACACATAGTCTTGCTTATTATTACGATATATAGTATAAATATTTCTCTTAATTTATATCTTTAAAAAATATTTCCGATTAAATTTTTATCAACAAACCGATAGTTAAGAGATAATAAATGATGTATTCTTATTACAAGTAGAAGAAAAAAAATAAAGAAATTTGTATAATCGAATACATTTTTTTCTTAGAACTCGGTATTGTGCCATCTGGTATAATAGTTAGCAACTTGTTTTCTATATATAGTCTTGCTCAATTTCAAAACCATCATTATTATTTGACTTTATATCTTAAAAATAATTTATCTTAATGTCTATCAGCAAATTGATTATTTACAATGCTCTGAAGAAAAAGAAATGAGATTGCTCTCGAGTATGAGTTCTCTTCCATGGTTGCTTTTGATGATGTTGAATTTGTTAATACTATTGAAATCTCTCCTAATGGGGGAGAGGAACTTCGTGATTGAGAATGAGAAGATTATGACATGCTGGTTGGTTCTCACCACCCTGGTGAATACAGAAAAAGGTGAAGGACCCCTCTCGTCGATGAAGGCTCTTAGGACTCAACCACAGCTCCTGGTATGTTCAGGACTCAGCCAGAGTTTTTGACTATAAGAGGTTCAGTCATTCAGACTTTTCGAGAATTCGAGCATATCGGAATAGCCGATTAAAGGTTTAAGGTAAAATTACAGTAAAGATCTCAAAAGCTTTTAATGTCTTCTAAATGCGAACTAGGTTTATTTCTAAGGAAAGGATTTCCAAAATCTTCATGCCTGAAAATATAATTAAAAATAATTTTATTTTCACTTATATGGAGGTATTACATTTTAAAGAAATAATTTTTTTCTTGGTTATCAGCTCCAATTTAGATGAATAATAATTAAACTAAATTTTGTTTAGTTATATTAACGTCTCGTTTTAAAGCAACACTAGGCATATTTTGGGAGAGACCTCTTTCTTTTAACACTAATCCTACCGGCGATTCATCTATCCATTGGTGTTGCCATTGGAAACGGGTCATTTGACCCGCTCGTGGTAACTTGAGTGTTAATCTGCCTTCAGATGACGGAGACGATACTTGCGCTGGCACTCCCTCTCCAAATCACCTCGCCACACCAGGGGGAAGACGTTAGGCACCGAAAGATTTGACAAGCACCAGACCCACTTAAATGACGGTTTTTCTAAAGGAATCGAGAAAGGAAAATTCTTTCATAGACTTTTTCAATTTTTCATTTGGCGCTGTAGTAAAAGGGATTACCACTGGTTTCTATCCCTTCTTAGAGATTAGTTTTGATTTCGGCGCTCGTAAAATTTCGAATTAATAAAATTCCGGATATTTATTTTTTGGTTTTAATGTCAATATGTATTTTAATATGTTCTCAACAAACTATAATCTTCTCTTATTAATGAAATACTTTGTCAGTGCACATGAGTCTGCTACAACTTTCTAAAGTTAGTCCTACAACTACAATAGTATTCTACAGAACTACATCTTTCATTAGCTAACTCACGGCATTTCTATTTAAGATATCGTTAACAAAATGAAAGCTCGTTTAAGTGGGCTCCTTTTCTAGATCATTATAAATAATAATGATTAAAAATACTCAGCGATTTTAACGAAATATTGCGTCTCATGTTTTACAGAGAGAAAAATTATTTTTTAAAATAACCAATAACTCTAATAAGGCCAAAATATGGACATTGAAAAGTGTCAAATACATGGCATTACACTCAAATCAGTAGTAAGACAGTATCAAAAGACGTTATAGTTAATTGCTTCCGATTCTTGAGAATCCTGTCCTTGTCAAGCAAGGATGACTGAGAAAACGATGACAGTTCTCACAAATCAACGTCTAAAAGCAGGATGCAATAAAGCCTCATTAGCGAAATAAAATACCTACTTAATAAAGAAGAAATTCTGAATCAACTTCTCTTCAAAAACAAAATGTATTTTTGGGGATATTTATTATTCATTGCAAATTTTCATAAATATTGCAAAAATGATGTTTCAAAAAATGTCCTACGTTTACTGACAGATGAAAATCATTAATATTGTTATAAATTCCGGGCTCTTAGTCGATAAAGAAACAGTGCGTTAAAAATCTAAAATATTTAATCAGGAAAATTTCAACAAAAAAATATGGACTTTGCATGAAACAAATATTACAGAGACGCGAATATACGCAACAAACGGTAGCACATTATAACAAACAATAATCCACAAGTAGTAATCGGTAATAATAACATCGGTAGTAATACTACTATATGATTGGCTACTCCCCACTAGACTCGATGCTGCTTCTATAATAAAAGCCATGATTTGGCATACAGCACAAAAAACGGCCTGATAGAATACAGAAATAGGAGTAGGGAATCAACGTAGCTACACGATCGGACTTTCCAAACGCCTGAAATTATGCACTGTTTCCTCGCTTTAGCTGGATCCAACTTCCAAAACACTATTGTACGACTGGCTACTCCACACACGACTCAATGCTGCTTTATAATAAACTCCAGAATTCGGCATACAGCCCAATTCAGAAAAAGCTTGAGCTGCACACAATTCTTGAAGTTTGCTGGACAGATACAATTATTGGCTGTTGATTCGCTGTAACGACTCTAAACATCGACGACTCCTTTCAGCTTAAATTGCCAACCTTTCGTAGTTCCCGGAGTCTGGCAGTGAAGGTTCTGGAATTATCAGGCATATCTCGATTCCTATTGGCTAAAGAACCAAAATTTTAGTACTATCTATTTTGCCATCAAAGTCGCCAAGTTTGTCACCAGCCCTTCAGATCGCTTATCAGCATCCAACAGAACTCACCGTAAAACGGCCTTTTCTGCAATTTAAATAACTGATTTGGAAAGCAACATTACAGATTTGTAACCATATGCAATATAAAAAGATGTAAGCAACCACAAAATGGTTGATTGATGCAATGCATGTAATGTTTTTCATAAAAGAAAATAACTTTTTTTAAAACGAATGGGATTTATATTTTAAATTATTGCTCAAACTATAAGTGTAACTAAAAATTATTAATTTAATATTAAAAAATATCCAGAATTGAACTGCATTTTACCCCATTCATAGCAACTATCTTATAAAGTGTTTTGAATTTCTAGAACGATAAAATATTCCATTTATATGAGTTCTGCTTGACTGGCTTTTTAAAAGCAGAAAATGAAAAGAAATTCCAAAATAAATTAATATATTTTTCCCCATCTAATAGAAAATAAAAAGTAATTTATTTTCAATGTTTGCTTTGCCTGTTTTTGCTGCATATTTTAAACGATAAAATATTTCCGAAGGGAGAACGCGTTGCTTATTGAAAGGATTTTCATTTAGAGGATCGTGAAGTTTGATTTCATTAAAAATAAAGAAATCGATGGCTATATTCATTATGTTTAGAGCTTTGCTTGAAATAGCAGAATTTTTCAAGAAAAACAGGAATTATTCGCTTCTTGAGCGATATTTTTTGGGTTTTTTGGGGGAAAATTACTTTATTCGAAGTCATCAGCTTAAATGTATTATTGGAAAGAAGGGAAAAAAGTAATGTTTTCAGAATTCCAAGAAATCGGCATTTTAAATCTTTGTTATTGTCGATTTAGACCCTAAATGTTATTTGAAATGATAATAAGATCTTTATAAAAGGTTTAAAAAAATTTAAATAATTTTTTTAATTAGAGATTTACTAGCAAATTTTTGCACTTTTTGTAACATTTCATTTCAAATTTATTTCACGTTAGTATTTCTTTAAAGTGGATTTAAAAAATCGCAAAATAACGGTATTTTTTAATACTCTGATTGTTTTAAAAGCATTACTTTAAAAAAATGTTTTATAAAAATCTTTAAATATTTTTGGAAGCATATTATTTAAAAGCAACACAATCTTATTTTAAAATTAAATATTCTGAATAAAGAATGATTGAAAAAATAAGAAAAGAGCAATCGACCACTAATCCTAATGCTGGTTTACACTGGACCAGTTATAAAACGTCCAGTAGGCAACGAAGTGGCAGAAAGGGCGGAAAAAGCTGCTCGGTCGACGGCAACATGCCGCTGAGTTATATTTTTTCTCTTACTGCGGATGCATTTGTAGAATTTGGCGGAGTTTATTATTTATTTTGCGTGGAAAAAATGATCATTTATCATTGATTAATTCCGACGTTTTTTGCCCTCTGTTCTTTCTGATGCGAAATTCTGTGTCTTTCAAAAATTTTATTTGCAATTTTTTTCCAATAGTTTTCCAAATTTAGGTATGTTAACCTTTTTATTATCCTGTCAGAACATAATGTTGTTTTGGAAATGAGGTTTGTGGCGTCAACAAAAAATCCGTAGGCGAAAAATAGAAATTTTATTATATGCACGAGCATCTGAAAAGATTCAGCTTTTAATGACGTGTTGTCATTGCATTTACAAAAGCTCTGATCTAAAAAAAATAACAATGACTACAATAAATAAAACCTAGAGAAATGTCATTTTGAGCACGTGATCATATGAAATGAAATAAATAGGAAATGTGAAATTTTTTTTAACAATAAATGCAAGACAAAGTTTTTTGATCGTTTGTGACTCATTCAATGAAACAATTAAAAGAAATAAAAAATATAATTTAACTTCCACGAGCACGTGGTGCATGGATGTTCAAGGAATGATATTCTAACTTGATACATTGAAATATGCATAGCAGATTTCATTTTAATATTTTTATTTTAATATGTTTCTGTATAAATATCGATTACTTTAATACGATGCGCAGTGAAAAAGTTAAATCCAGGACGCCAAAACGGCAACTTATAGGCAGAGATGAAATGCCAGCATACATTTTTTTTCAAAATATTTATAAATAATTAACCTCTGTTTCAATAATAAGTGTAAATGTCAGCAATCTGAAATTATAACAAAGAAATAAAAGCAAAATACTACATTAAAAAAATAAAAATACATATTTAAAATAAAACATTGACATATTAAGAATTCGTTAAATATAAAGCCGAATTTACCATTTTAATAAAAACAGGATATAACAATATGCCCTGCCTTTGCATTATAAGGCCACCTGAAGCTTTTTTATGTTTATACACTCTTCCTACATTTTTATTTATAGAAATAGAATGCCATGATATTTTGAAATGGTAATTCACTAAATTTAAGTCTTTTATTTTATCATTTCATTTTTTTATTTTACTTAATTTACTATTTCCTGTTACAGTTTCCATTTGCATTACTGAACTCGTGTGCTGTTGTGGAAATAATTTGTTTATGCGCGGTTAAACTATTCTTAAGCTCCCAATGCAGATTCCGGAAAACCTTACATAGTAAAATTTGACTCACTTGAAAGCTTAAAAAACATTTTATTGTTATTCTTTGAGTTGCTCTTCGTCTTTAGCTCTAGAACGTGATTTGGTCACGTATTCCATGATAACAAATGCTTATTTATTTATTGTTCTTCGAATCGCCTTTTATAATTTGGCCATTTATATTTTGAAAATGTAAATAGAACCCATTTATTT
>JAOUZG010022945.1:20924-35371 GCA_026289955.1 Argiope argentata
TGTGTGTGTGTGTACCCGCGTGCCTGCGTGCGTGCTTTTTCGTGCGTCCAACCACATTGGTCTTCCTAACACTTTCGCACATACTAATTAATAAAAGTATTATCTATGGTTTGATGGTTTTTAAAAAACCGCTTTATAGAGTAATTTTGTCACATTTGAAAACTGGTTTAAAAGTTCTGAAAACAGGTTTAAATAATTAATATTATTATATAAAATTAATTTTAAAATTATTTAAAAAATTTAATTTTAAATTTTAAAATTATATGATTTGTTATTCATTCTAAGCAATGGACAACAAACATATTTTTTCATCGTTACGAGTTGAGGGATTTTGCCGCTGAACCTGGACACATGGGAAGAGACGTATGCAATCCGTCACGAATTACGACAGGCTCTCGTTATGTTGTAAAGGGAAAACTAGAAACATATCCTAAACTTTTAGAATTTCATAAAGTCTTCTGACCGACTCGTCTTACAATTGAAGGTTTAGGGCAACGAAATGCCAATTTATTAACAAGTGAAAGTGTTTTTGAGTTTTTGTTAAAGGAATTTAAAAAAAATGTAACACTAAAATAAATTTGAAGTTATTATATACTTTAGAGGAAGGAATTCAAGAAAGAAGACAAGTAGAATTAAAGCTGTATTTGCTGTATTTACAAATTCACAAAACATTTCTAGCTTAGTTAAGACATTGAATGTACTTTATTTAGTTTTAAAAATCGAAATTATTATGTTATCTAGAAAGATATTAACCACCTAAGAATAAGAATATTTCAGAATTCTTAAGTGGAAACAGATCCTGATGAAGAGAAAGTCGAAGAAACTACTCATCAGAATTATGTTTTTTTTTAAAGAAACCATAGAAAAATCATTTCATGAGTTTCTTGAAGACCCTGAAGAAAAACTTAGAAATCCAAGGACACTGAAGATTGAATATTTGGGGCAATAAATAAAAGAACAAAAACTTAGGTTTGTTATTTGATCTCATGAAAACTATAAAACCCCAGCAGCTTGTGAACAAGTATTTTCGATTTCATGCAATATTGTATCAAAATAAAAACAAGGCTTAACCACCGTTCAGTGAATATTTGTTTTGTAAAATCCTATTTTCTTAGGAGAAATTCAAATTAATATAATGATTATTTGAATTTTTGATTCGAGATTTCGTTATTTTGCGTACGTAATACGTAATCCTCCTTTTTTATGTTTGACATTGATTTTTTTGTTATTTTATATAAATTAAATAAAATAGTTTTTCCGATTCTAATTTTTAAACTAAAAAATCAAAGATATGACCAAAGTGAGAGATTGTATTTCGATGTGAATGTATTTCAGGTTTCGTTAATTTGTTACACAATATATAATTTCACTATAATGCATTATAACTTCCAGTATAGAAATTTTTTGTAATTGGCAATTGTTCAAACGAAACACAAAGTATAGGATCTAGAATCATTAGCGTCTACAAAAACATGTGATAAATTTTATAAACAAAACTTTATTATTACGAGGGTATTCACTTTATACAATTAATTATCTTTATTAATTAGGAAGGCATTATAGAGAAGAAAGACATGGTTTTTTTAAATTAGAGAGAATATACTTTATAAATTATAAGAGTCCAAGAAATAAAAAAAAGAACATTCGATCCAAACAATACTCCAGGGAAAGTCTCCGAAAATAGAATAAAGATTGAAACAATAAACTTCGACTAGAGCTTATCTTTTTGGAAATTTCTTTAGAAATAAAAAGGAACAGCAAACAGCGTGACTCAAAATAAGCTTAAGATAAACCCTCCATTTTTCGATTAAAGGAAGCAAACACAAAGTGAAAAGTCAGGGAAGACAGTAGTATTATTTATAGAGTGAAGTAAATGCTCAAATTGAACGATATAAGCGGGATGCACCCCCTTAACATCTGATAATGACATTGGAGAACGGTCAGAATGAATAAGTAATTTCAGAAAAATACAACCGAGTAGCATACATAGGGCTCTTAGTACATGAAAAAAAAGCGAAAGAATGCTAACGACAAGCGCGAGAAGACGGGAAAAATATTTTCAAATCTTGTTATGTAAAGAGGATTTTCGCGCTGTTTTAAGTTTCAGGAAAATAGAACAAAACAGACGCATAACGTATAAATAAATAAAAAAAGAAGAAGAAACGGACGTAAAAACACTTAAGCTTTCGGCTGGAAATTACATTGATTTTTTTTATATATTGTGCTCGCACCTTTAAAACAAAATCTATAGACGGATATGAAATGTCCTGAAAGCTGAACAACACGGTTTCAAAACTCTCGAGAAATACTTGAAGAATATTGTTTAGTTCCAAAGAGTATTATATAGAAATATGGCTTAAAAATATTTTACTCTATTTTTTACCACTTTATATTACACTGAAAAGAGAATATGAGGAAACATCATCCATAAAAAGGACAAAGTTGACACTTTACGGTGGATATAAATATATAAACTGCATTCACGGGTAAAAGCAATGTGGAACACATTTTGCAAACAAGAAAACGCAAGGGATTCAAGAGGCATATCAGCAACTCTTCCATTTCTCGATATATACAAATTGGAAACGCGCTTTGCCAATGTAATGAAAATCTTTTAAGGAGTGGCCATTAAAGAAACGTATAAAATGGAGGAAATCCGTCGCGAAAAATATCTGAAAGCGAAGTATTCCATGAGATAAAAGAAATTCATTTTTCGAAAAAGCTGAAGAAATTAATGAAAGAGAAGTTTCAAAGAGTTAGGAAGTTTGAAAATTCATTTTGAACTCGCTTTGACACTTTTTCGAAAGAGAATTTCAATACATTGCAAAATTGCAACATTTGCAAAGACGAACATTGTAACATGTTTTCAGTATTCAAGGCACATTTCGACAAAGAAATAAACACCATTTTCACTTTCTCCTAATAGAGGTATAGAAAAAGTATTAAAATCTGCCTCCGAGATTGAAAAACATAATTCTGGTGTCATATCTGTCTGTCAGAGAAAAATATATCTAACCCAAAAACATTTTGTATCAGATGTTTAGAATTTGATACACGCTCTTTACACCAAATTTGTAAATTTCTGTCCTATTTTCAGTGAACATGCTTTAGAGGAATTCAGTCTAATATATTCTTCGAATATAATACAAAAACTTAATAACTACAAAACAAAGAGAGCCAAATGAATGAAATTCGACACTCAGATTTAAGATTCATAACTCAGACACTTATTATATACTCAGAAAATTCCAACAAGGAGTTGACCATCTGTCTGCATGTACTATCAAAAGCACGCAAGCACGATATCTTAAAATTGCAATGATTTAAATATATCAAATTTCGTAAGCGATATTCTGACTACAAGTGTAGTTCTACCAAAATTTTGTTTCAATCGATTGTGAAAAAGACAAAATATTTTCGGATACAATTTAAAGACAAAATATTTTGGATATTATAAATTTATTAACAAAAATAATAAACAAATAAATTACAAGATTCAGTAAAAATGCTAAATTCGATTTTTCTGAATTCTATAATCAATTTTTCGTTAGCATTGTTTGATAATACCGTGAAATGCGTACTCTGAGAGAATATCTTTATTAGACAGTATGCGAGACCACAACCATTGTTTTTCAATTCCTACTATTAGCTCATACTCTCCCTATATTTATATATCTTGTTCAAATTTTCAAATGTAAATAAAATATTTTTTATTCATCCAATCAAACAAGTAAGTTTTTTAAAATTCGTAGTGGATGACATTTGATGTTAATACAGTTTTTGCAAATATTAATTCCTTACTTTTTAATTAATTAATTAAAAACTAACTTTCTCGACAAAATCCTTAATTACCTTGCTGACAAATTCAGTTGTTTTTATCCCACTCCAAGGAAGTTAGGCTAAACATGTTTTCGACCGATTATTTCAAACGAGTCTGTTTATTTTTTTAATATTTGATGCATTTAAAATTAAACGCTGTAAATTAACCAAATTTTAGGAATTATTTTGAATTACTTTAGAATCAAAATATTGTAAAATAAAGAAAATAAAAAAATTTCTAATCTTTATTGAGTTAGTCCAACTGGTGCAGAAAATTCAAAAGTTTTGCATTTTCTCAATTGACTTTGACTCTTCAATTGGCGTTGAAAATTCAATGCTAGTATAATTTTTTGATCAATTAATTATAGTAATTGTGATTATTAGACCTGTATAGCATGGTTGGTAGGGCGTTGGATTCGTATCCCTTGGACTGCGAGTTCGAACCCACAGCTGAAGAATCTCCGTATGTCTGTGTGGTGGACATTAAATCTGTCGTACTTACTAAGTCCTCCCAGTGGAGGGTAATACCACTAGGGTTACTGGGTCAGAGGCGATCGTTCTCTGTTAGAGATATAAATTACGATCAGTGGATAAATGAATGAAATGCATGAATGAAGTTTGCCCCATAAAAAGGTTTTGTGATAGAGTTCAGATTTTTGCATTCGGGTGCGTAAGGGTCCATACTTCCAGAAGCTACTGCACCCCTCCTTCCGTTGTAAAGCAGAGCACGAGAACAACAATTGTAATTATTTAATAAAAAATAACTAAAATAAATCATTTCTTTGTTGATCTTATTATTAGTTGAATTAAATTTTTTTGTATTACTTGTTTAACAATGAAACAAAAAAATCCAGTAATCACAAATATTTAAGATTTTTATTATCATTTTTAATAAGGTAGTGCTTTTAAAATGGATCTCTAATCTGCATGATATATCGTGGGACATATATTATAAAAATGTTATAGAAGAAATGCAATTAATGGCAGATTGTTGAGCATTAATTTAACAAACTGCAGGAGTAATTCTTTTTTAGATAAGCCATGTTCTCTAAATTTTTGACACAAATTAAGGGAATTGTAATGGCTATCCGTAAAAGATCCGAAAGTTGCTACAGAAAAATTATATGATTTTAAAGTTAAAATAATACGTCTTTCAATTACAGAAATTTTGAAGCATTTTAATTCTATTTTTACAGGAATAAAAAACGGGGCCTCTCTATGGATAGTGCCATAAATAACAACAATAGTTATTGCGTTAACTTATATTTCGAAAACAGAACAAACAGTCATTCTGTGTCTTCCTACTTCGCACATAATTTGACTGCAATCTAAGTTTTTTGAATTACCTTCATCACAGACAGACAGAATTTACAAAATGTGTTTTTTGAACTTGGAGAGGCTCAAAACTTGGAGATTTGTCAAAATCTCAAGTTCAAATGGGGGCTCGTTTTAGATCATTAGAACCATTTTTCAATATTTCATATTCGAGAGAACAAAAAGAAAAACATTTGAAACACAGAGAAGAGATTAGAAATTATTTACAAATCTGAAAAAGCTAAGCCAACAAAGCAGCATAATACATTTTTTACCTCTGATACCTGAATTTTAAAATAATTCAAGAAAAACAATCAATTTCAGTTTAACACTTGAAAATAGAGTTTAAAAAAACATCCTTTTTGCATGTGATGAACGGAAGAAAAATTGCAGAGACAAGTCTAGAAAGGTGGATAAATTATTTTGAAATCTTGCTTTGCAAATAAGTTTTTTTGCGTTGTTTTAGGTTTTATGGAACGTCGAATTACATAAAAGAATGAAACAGAAAGCTCAAGAGGAAAAACTTTTGCGAAAATACATGCTTCTGTTTTAAAAAAATTAAATATATTTTACCGTTCCATAGTTCTTGTATTGTATTTGTGCCTCTAAAAACAACAACAACAATAACAAAAACTATATGCAGACGTGAAGCATTCTGAAGATTGCACAGAAAAGGTTTTGTGCTGGAAGATACATTATGGTTTATTTTGTTTTGAAGATCTTTATATCAAAAAAAGTTTTAAAAAGTTTTTCATTTTTCTAATGCAGTCATGTTATATAATAATAGAAAAGACAAGAGAATATCATCCACTAAAAGCAAATGGAGTGTATAAAAGGAAAAGGAATTGCGAAATGAATAGTTTTATTCATTGATAAAAAAAAGCAATAGCACTTCTTCCAGGAAAAGTACCGTAAAACTTAGTTTCCTAAGGGAGAACTTAGTTTTCTAAGGGTTTTCTTGGGGAGAAGACAATAAAAGCTCAAAAATATATTGAAGAAGTATGCAAAGTTTCAATTCCGGGTAAATACAAAAGGGAATGCACTCTTCAGTATAATGGTGATACTTCTACTTGCATATTCTGGAAATGTCTAAAACTCTCCCTCGTAGATGAAAATGTATGTCAACATGCTTCTTGAATCCTTCTCAAAAGTAGCGCATTTCTTCTCTCCATTCGTAACAGTGGAAAAGGAAGCTAAAATCTTTCATAACACAGGTATATACAGAAAAAATACTTAAAAACCAAATATTCCGGAACAGAATATAAACCAATATGGGAAACCAGAATTTGAAAGAAAGAGGATTCAAAAATATCAAGAAAAGTACTAGTCATCCATAATACACAGAAAATTGTACATAAGTATGCGTTCAAAGTAGTTTGGTAAACATCAGTACTGATTTCTCAAAGCTCACAATAAAAGATCATTTGTCTTGGAAGCATAGCCCTGTTAAAGAACTTTTTGGCACTCGAGCTATTAGATATATTATTTATTACAATACTAAAAATATCTGCTATGGTTTCTAGTTTTAAGACCACGCTGGAAATATAAAATATCTTCAGAAAAAGAGACAGCTTCTTTAAAACAAGTTAGGGGGACAAGAATTTGAATATCGTTAATCTGAAGGACTAATTTAACGAAACTTGTTTTAAGTTCCTTTATCAGTAAAAATTTTCTTTTGTATATTTTAATACTTAGGTTTATACAATTATCTTGAACATTTATACAATTATTTTTACACTTTTGTAAATTCTCTTATAATTTAGGACTCAAAATCTATAGGACTACTCTATCGGGTTTATGTATTCATTTAAATTTTTCTACAAAAATTATAATTGTTTCAAATCTTAACAAATTAATAAAATCTATTTAAGAATATTTTATGTAATTTAAATTTTAATTGACTTTCTAATTTTTGTTTTAAACTGCCTTGTATGAACTTCATGCTAAAATATTCTCTTATTTCCAGATCCAATTCTTTGTAAACGTAGAGATAAATATTCGTAAAGGAAATCCTCCCTTAGAACCAAAGATTTTATTCCCTGATTCTACAATATCAAATAAATCCTTATAAAAAATTTTCAACCAACGAGGGAAACCATTTCTGAGATTTTTTTTCTTTTGTGTTCCGGTTCTAACAGACGTTATTTTCTGTGTAATAATTATGCCCAAACATAAATTGAGTTCAAATTCCAATTTTATATTTTTATCGACCACTCCTCTGCAAACATAAGCTACCTATATACACATCTAAATATTGTACAGCTCTCTTGATATAAGAAAAACAATTATTTGTGATAGTTGCATCTTGATTAGAAATACGTCATCCTATAACATTAATCACTATATAATGCACTCAAAATAATATATTTGTTAAAATTTGTTATTTCGTAATTAAAGTGATCACGAATTTCAAACGGTATATCAAACTTCAAAATGGTATATCGTTGTGAAATTCCAAGCCAATGCAAACATAATCGTTTATTCTCGAAAGACCAGAGTTCCCAAAAACAATAACGTGAGATTTGTTAAGGGAATTTTTCTAAAGACATAGCGCTACAATAAATGATCATTCAGATCTCTATCGCCTACTGAAAAAAATTTCGAACCAGCTCTGAAGAAACAAAGAATGTATAGCAAGAATGTTTGAAGTGAAAAGTTTAAACACTTCTGATACGTATAAAGATTCCATTAATTGGTTCAAGGTCCATTCCAAAATCAGGTATATTTTAAAACGTGTTGGATTATATAACTATCTAAATAACCGTATCTTTCCCATTTCAATTCTTTTAAACTGCAGGAATATTTGAATCAACATAAAAAAATATCTCGCACACTGGAAGAAAAGAAAATAACTTAGAAAAATCTAATTGAAGAGAGAGGGAAGCCAAAAATTCGAGAACAGTTTCGTAAGCGTGTTCTTGATCGTTATCATCATTTGATATAAACTCTTTTCTACATTTAAGTATTAGGAAATAATTATTTAAAGATATTTTTATGATAGTAAAAAATATATTAATGAAGGATTAATGGAGCAAAATGTTTAAAAAAACGTTTATTTTTTAAACGTCGAACGTTTATTTGTGAATTATACTTTACATTCCCAATCAAAAGGAAAGGAAGACAAATTTCTTTAAAAAGAGGGAGTTTTTTTCTGTGATAATTTTTTAAAGGTAACGACATCTTCTATTTTTCTGTGTAAACTATTTCTGCGCAAATGAATTTAATTAAGTAATTTTGCTAACAACTATTTATTTAAATTCATTTATTAACCGCAGAAACGTTTTGTGATTCGATTTTATCCCATCGAAATACGGTTTAAAGTATAACATTAATGTCTCTATTACATCGTATTTGCTTTCTCAGATAGTGTAAACTACTCAATCCAGCAAAAATACTCCATCAAAACAAAGAATCGTTTAAAGTTCGCACGATGCCATTCAAACTCAATAATTTTATTTTGTAGACAATTTGATTTGAAATCGCAATAATACTTCAATTTTTGGAAAAAAAGAATTAAAAAATGATATTTATTTAAACTATACGATTAACCTTGTATATCGTCTGCTCAAAAATATTGCGTATATAAATAAGTTTTATCAGTTCTTCATTTCTATTGTTTTATTATGCCATCTCCAACACAATATTAATATTCAAAATATATTTCTTTATATTCTTTTTACTCACTCTGTAAGTTTGGCCCATGAATATCAGGAACACCATGTAGAATTACATTTTCACAGAAATGAAAGTACCATAATAAATAACTGGCAACAAAATAATTAAAAATAAATTAATCTTTATTATTTTTAAATATGGAGTGTTTGTGCGTGTGAAAGGAAGATTTTTTTCGTTTAAAAAATTCATAGAATAGGAATATAGGAATATCCTCAATATTCCATAAAAAGATTTTTAAAAAAATCAATCTCAGTAAACTTCAACAACAGCTTGTATTTTGCGATGAATTCCTACAAAATTAATATATAAAAGTAACATTATGCGTAAAAATCAGCTCACAGTTAAATTGTTTTTCTTTTCTTTAATGTAAAAAGAACCTAGTCAAAACCGTGTCATGATGCCATAATTTATCTTTTAATGTCTGATAATGATATTCAAGAAAGAACAAAAAATATATAAACTTTTCAGCGTGAAATTCATAAAAAGAAAGTATGAATCTTTTTGCTTCTGAAAAAAAAAGATAAAATGTAACAAGAGCAGTTAAAGAAAAGGATGAGCAAACTATTTTCGAATCTTGTTAAGTAAAGAGGATTTTCGCGCTGTTTTGAGTTTCGCCGAAAGTAGAATAAAACAGACGAATAAAATAAAAGCAAAGAAAGAAAAACAATTCTTTAGAATAAGATTATATATTTTTTTAATCTTTAAATCAAATTGACTTTTCGTCGCATAAGCCTGCTTATTCTTCCAGCATTTTAAAACTGTGAAATATTCTGGGAAATTGTGCAGTAAAATCTGATATACATTGAGATGCTTCATTCAAAATAGAATCACCTTATTTCATGAATCTTAAAAACAATTATTAAATAGTTATTCTTAACACTAGGTTTATCAAACGGTCATTTTGGTACTTCTGAGAAAAATGTTCGTTAATTTTCTTCAAGAGAATTATTGTCGTATTTTATGAGATTTTAATTAATATTACTTACAATTAATTATAAGACATTCTCTTTTTTAAGCTTTGGGGGGGGGGCAAACAATGTGCCTACATTTAACAAAGGGGTCCTTTGGACCATTCGAATTAATAATGTTGAGAATACATATATTTATATTTAACGGTTTGATAGTTACGCACATAAATAAAGGTATAAGTATGTGTTAGAAAAAATGTGTGTATATAAGAAGGAAGAAGAAGAAGACGAAAGTTAGTCAAATCTTAAACGAACTTTGACGACACAACATTTCACGATTCCGTTCTCAGCAATGATGGAGAGCGGTCGTCTTGATTCTGCGGAGCGAAGTAGCGAGCTAGTGCAGGACTCTTCTTCGGTTCCGACTCGTCCTTTTGAGGATCTGTTGTGGAAGGGCGGAGGAGATATAGGAGTAAATGCGAAAAGAAAATGCACTGAACCGCCTGCTACCGAAATGATGAATGCCTGCGTAATTAATTGTAAATGTGACAGCTGTACCAAAATTATAGAAATTGAGCAAAATGCTTCGAAACTTAAATGTCAGCTAAGAATACTATCCATGGCCATCCGAGAGGCACAGAAGGGAAACCACACTGATTCCAGATCCTACCTAGAATCCGTTAACACCGCCAAAGAACTGGAGGAAAACCTGGAGTCACTAATGGGTGAGCGAAATTCTATTATGGCTGTTGGCTGTTTAATGTCTAATCAAGGAGATGATTTTAGATTATCCCCCAAAAGAAAAACTGCTAAAACCCCTGCAACGAATAATAGTAATATGTGGAAATTCCCACTTCAAATAGATTTGAACCTTTAAATGATATGCAAGTAGAAACCTCTGAAAATGACCCCCCTGTAGCTAAATCAAGAATTCCCCCGATAATGTTAAAATATACAAAAGATTACAATAAAATTCTGGAACTTATTCATTCTAAATTTGGTGTCAATGATAATGTTCTTAATAATAACTTCATAAAAATCTACCCAGGAACTTTTGAAAATCATGTAGCTATCCAAAATTTCTGTAAAGAAAATAATCTTGAGTTCTTCATTATCCCTCCTAAAACTCAGAGACCAGTTAGGGCGGTTATGAAAGGCCTCCCCACTGACTACATGATCGAAGCTCTCGAATCTGAATTAAAAGAGCGCGGGTTCTCGGTGAGAAAAATCACCAGGCTAATGCAATTTAAAACCAGACGCCCACTACCAATCCTATTAGTCAATTTAAATAAAAACGATCAAGTTGAGGAAATTTATAATCTCACTCATCTAGACTATCTTAAAATTACCATTGAACGCTACAGAGGCAGAAATTTGATCTCCCAGTGCTACAACTGCAATCTTTTTGGACATGTATCTAGTAATTGTGCTCTTAAACCCAGATGCTTAAAATGTAATAGTGATCATCAGACCAGGAATTGCCCCCTTAAAAATAAAATTGACAACCCGAAGTGCATCAATTGCGATCAATTTGGTCACACTGCCGCCTATCGCGGATGCCCAAAGTTCCCGAAAATTGATTCACCCCAGAATATCAGATCTAATCTATTCAAGTCTAATTTTGTTAAACCTAATATTGCATATTCAGAAATGCTCAGAACTAATATCCCTGAACAACTACCTACTCCTAATGTTCCCCCCTCTTATGTAAATAACACGTTCAACTCTAATTCTGATCTTGCTGATGTTTTTGACTTATTAAGAGAAATCAAATCCATATTTCAAGTTTTCCCCAATCTCAAAAAAGGTATCAAAGAAATGAAAACTGCAACAGACCCTCTAAGAAAGCTATTCATTCTCTTCGACTCAATATCTCCATAAAAATCAGCCCCCGTCACCTCCTTTTATAGTAACTTCAACGCAAAACCAACAGCCATTCACAAAGCACCCTCTCACAGTAGCCACGCCCCCTTGGGTCGCGGCTTCTATGCAACTTCTCAGTCCATGCCAGTCTACCTTGTGCAGCGCTTCAGTCAACATTGCAAAGCCCGAGGATAAGCCCCGTTCCGGGGCTAGGTGCCTCGATAATTTACTCTTACTCTAGACGAAAGTTAGTCAGACAGAAGCTATTATAGATTGTTAGCAAGAAGACGTTTGAGTCAATGTTTTGTTAGAGGATAAAGGTAGAATGACCTTGAAGACCTAGATTAGGAAATAAACAATTTTTTTAGTAAATAAACACAGCGAAAGTGGCGTTCCAACACACCACACCTCAGCAAATACATTGAAAATATAAAAGTAGATTCTATTTTAGGTCCATATTTTTTAATTAAATACCGAAAGGGGTCATTTTGAGCCCATTGGTAGAAATAGGTACTTGCTAACTCACGGTAAATCCAGTGTATTAATTTTTCTACAACACAAGTTGATACAAAACTCAGTTTTTTCCTGTAGTGGAAGGCAAAATAAGCAAATGTAATTTAAAATAATATAGGAGTGGCAAATGGAAGCATTGTTGCATAAAATACGATGAAATTTTGACCGACTCCCATAAATTCGAATTTTTATGGCACACATTATATATTTTCACAATCTTCAACTGCTAAATGTTGTTTAAAATACAATGTTCTGTGATAATTTTCATTCTTGTAGATATGCATTTATTATTTTATAAAATTATATCCTCACTACATAAATAAGTTGCGTCATTTATTTTTCAAAAATATTATTTTACTGACAGAAATAATAACTTCTAGCTTTAAATCTTAAGTCTAAGTGTTATAATGTTACGCGGGAACTAACAGAAAAATGCAATTATTAAACTAAATTTCGATGAAATAGGATTTTTGCCTTTTTATATAGTTCGAGGAAAATTTGTGTTAAGTATTGAAGAGCAGAACAGGTTTTTTTTTCAAGATTATTGAAGATTTATCTTTTGTTAATAACATTGTCATTTATTTATCATAACAATTAAAGAAATATAAATTCAGAAAAAAAGTCTTAAATGTTAGTTGATTAAAATTCTTAGTTAAATAAGATACATATTAACTTCTAAGAAATAATGAAATAAATCTTCGAATTTAGTTTCAGACTTTTTAATTAAGTAAAAATTCAAAAATTTATTAAATAATCTTATTCAAACTTTGTCAGCAACATTAATTCTGAATATATTTAAAATTCCTTTTATTTCTGTTAATGTATAATTTATTAGAAATATAATCTACGATACTATCAATTTTCGGCAAAGTATTCTAAAAAAAGTTTACCAATTAATTGAATAATAAGACTTAATTGCACTTTAATTCAGATGATAAATTTCAAATTAAGAATGAATTCAAGTCTTATTACATAGCAGATGAATAAAAATATATTTTTTTAATGTTACAAAAATTTAAAGTACAAATCCATGCAAATTAAACTTCATTTATAAAAAAAAATAGATAAGACCGCATTCTAACCAGATGCAAAGAATGTTATTTTTAGCTTTTAATAGCCTATAATAGCTTTTAAACATTAAAAATCATTCTTAACTTGCAGGAGAGCATCCTCATACGAAAAGATAAACAAAGATAACCAGTATGTGAGGAAAAAATGGCTTGGAAACTATAACAAAATCCTGTTACGAAAAGAGGATTTCCTCGCTATTTTATACTTTCTAACAGAAGGACGGGATGAAGGGGGAGGGGTTAAGGGTGAAACAAGATCTGAAGCTCTTAAGACATACATATGCTTTCTTCTTGAAATTAAATTGATTTTTTGAAAGCATCACTTGGGAAATAAAAACCGTGCACCATATTCTCATTTTGTCTAGCTTGAAGAGAAATTGTACGAGAAATGTTTTTTGAAATACTTTTTTCTGTATTTTGTTTTCAGGACTAGCCAAGAATTCGGGGGGGGGGGGAGTGAAATCGGCTACCACAAATTTCAAGTTTTTTTATTATTTCAGAACATTATTTATTTAAGTCGCGTGTTATCAATGCGGCAGAAAAACCTCACTCCCCCATGACTCATAATTCGATATCACCAACATTTAGAAAAGCGATGGTTTTTAACTGCTTCGAAATCAATCGGGAGTAAAATTTGTTTCTAGAAGCCAGAATTCTTTTCGTCAAAATCCAGTTTAAACCAGTTATAAATAAACATATGGCTTTGAGATTACACATGCATCGATATTTAGAAATTGAAGATTATTTTTAATCACCTAAAATATCCTTAGAGCTCCAAAACAGTTTTGTGAGCTAGATAAATTGAAATTTTCCAAACTTTTGTCTTGATTCAACTAAATCGTAGTAATTGCTGAATCAATTAAAAGCCGATAAGTTCCCACTCTCCGAGTGAAGGGATAGAAAAATGTTCAGAAAGCACATACTTTTAAAAGGCTCTCATGTTTCCCTTACCAGAAATGACATGTGCGAGAAATCCCTATCGAAATCTCACTGTATATATGCACTGTGAAAAATTTCCCCGATCCCCCGATCAAATTTATTTTCCCCGATCAAAATCTCATGGTATATAAGACCAGGGATAAATTATTTCGTTCTATTTACGCTCTTTTGCTTTTGTGCCGAGCTCTGAGGGGTAGTACCTTGTCCGTGTCTCTAGTACATAAATCGTAACCTCCCGGTATGGAATAAAACTTAAATCAAAGTATAATTTATGCTTTCAAAGCTTTATTATATACATACATATATATATATATATATATATATATATATATATATATATATATAT
>JAOUZG010022945.1:38891-53582 GCA_026289955.1 Argiope argentata
GTTCAAAGTTCCAATCGTTATTAAAATATTTTTTATTCATCCACTCAAGTCAATACATTTTTTAAACTTATAGAGGATGGTATTTGATTTTATACAATTTTTTCAAATATTGATTCATTCATTAAATTTAATTCATTTTTAATACTTTATATAGATTTTTAGAGGTTTGTGATGAAAATTAAAATCAACGGGCAGTAGCTCAATCGGTAAAATGAAAAGGTTTCATTATTTTTAATGTAAAGGTAAAGAACGTGAGTTCATTTCGAAAATCAATCATTTTTTGATAAATTATTTATATTAATTGTAATTATTTAATAAAAAGTAACTGAAATAAAAAATTTCTTTGTCGATCTAAGAAGTAATTGGCTTAAAAGAAATATATTTTTTTTAATTACTTGTTTTGCATTCCTTTTAATAAAGAGTCACTAATCAAATAACATTTTAAATTTTGTAGATTTACATTTAATATTAAAAGCATTTTTTAATAAATTTTTTTTATTGAAGTTAAATTGTTTTGTCGCTAACAATTTTTTACTAAAGTCATAAATTTAGTATGAAAATAAATTTTACATTATAATAAAAGTATTTGCTATAAAAATATTTCGCTTTTAAAACTGAACGAATGACAGCATATTTTTCGACACTTTAATCAGACAGAGGTTTCTAAAGGAACTCTTATATCATACTTTCCATCTTTACCCAGTTGTGAATTCTCATTACCCACAGAGCGCAGCTTCGAGTCCACTTGCACCAGGTGCACTTGTCATTATCTTTTTTCTGAAACAAGAAAATGAAGCAATTTTCTTTTCTTTTCTTTTTATCTTACGTATCTGGGCTTTACAAAGAGCGACATCTGTCGGCGGTAAGCAACATATTAAGTTTGTGTCAAGATAAAAGAAAAGTCTGTTTACCCAGATTCTTTTTTTTGATTCTGCCTTCTGATGTATTAAGGCTTAGCAAATACATATCCAAAATTATTCTCATTTGGTTGTTTTACATGGAATGGATTGTAATATTTAAATAATGCATGCAGGTGATAACAAAAATATTTATCATCCTCTTAAGACAGTGAATTATTTTTTTAAAGAAAATTGGTAATGATTTAGTTTAAAATTTTCTGCTCACATGTTATATCAGAACACGCGTTGTATAGCTTTAGTGAACAATAGCTACTAAATATTAATCTTTGGCATGAATTTAGCATTTTTAAAGAATCTATTTTCTGATACTTGGCGAGTATTTTTAACGATCAATTCCTTGATTGCAGATTCCTTGATTGCACTCGAAAATTGACTTTTTAAGATCGGTTGTCTCAACTGAGAGGAACAGGAACAAAACTTTGATACAAAACTACACTTGTGGCCATAAAACCATATACCAATCGTATATCAATGCTTTTGATTCTGGATGATAAACGCAATGATATACGATTGTATTTATCATCCAGACGTAAAGACTGGATGTAAAAACATACAGGGAGTTCACCCTTTATTGGAATTGCCCCAAAAAATTTTAGGTTTCTATAGTATGGGTGTTAAATCATTAGAATACCGAATTTCATCCATCTAGCTATCTTCATTTCATAGTTATTATGGTGTTAAAATATTTTAACATGCTTATATACTTCCAATGTAGAGGTTTCGCTCACACTTTTATAGTAATTTGCAAATTTGGAGAAAAGATAGTATCGAAATTTTATGTGTACAGCTCAATGCGTTTTTGAGTTAACGTCGTCCCAGACATACAGATAAACGTTATGCCAAAAATTTGCTTTTTGAATTCAAAGAAGTCTAAAACGTGAAAATCCATTAAAATTTCAAATTTGACGATTATAGTACTTTCGTTATAATTTGAATGAGAGAAAGTAAAAAATGGCGCATCTAAACCCCACATTTTATTTTTAAAACTGACTCTAATATCAAATGTGTAAGGAGAAATGTCAGGAATATATACTTTTTCTTAGAAAAGAATAGATAGAAAAAGTATTGTAATCTATACATTTGTTCGAAATTTAGATTTCGATAAAGTAAGAAATCTCAAAGGGGCTGGAATCCGAAAAATATTTTTGGAAACTTTGTTCCTCCATCCATCTATTCTGTTTATCTGTCTCTCTGGGATTACGACCATAAAAAGCTCAAGGATGGCATATAACCAAAACTGCATATTTATATTGAGTTTCACGCGAAATATCTCGCAGAAAGTTCTGATTTTTTCTTCCATCAGTATAAATGACAATTTAAAAACATCTTGAGTGAAATAGAAAAGATTTTTCCAAAGCTTTTATCCGCAACTTCTTCATGTGCATCAAAGTTTGAACATTTATGGAATAATTAATTTTCTGTTGTTCAGTCAATTCAAGATAATGCGCATTCTAAAACATTGATATGTAATATTTGCATCAAAAGTATAGACCAGTACTACATAATGGCACCGCATTTGATCAAAGGTAAAATCCATACTCAATTTTCTTCATTGAGAAGAAATTCAAATAAAATACAATAATAGAGAACAGAGTCCTCTGGCAAGTTTTTAAGACATGATTCCTAGAAGGAACCACCAATTTAGCTCTTAAATTTACACAAGCATTCATTTATTAGAAAAAAAAAGGCTGTTCACTTTGTAAATTTGATGATACTAGGAACAAAAATTATATCGCAAACATGGTTTTTTGATTTTAAAAAAGAATTAATAAAATCATACTTTGAAAATCAATTTTAAAAAATGAACTCTTTGATCGTAAATTTCAAATTATCACATGAGAACAATGTTATTTTAAGTCCTTATTTATCTTAATAAATTTTAATCATCAATTAGCTTAAACTGATTAGAAACAATCGCGAGATTCCTCTATCGGTCTTTATCCTCCCCCTTTCTATATATACATATAAAGATATTTTTTTCAAACTTTCATTTTCAATTTGTCTAGCTGGAAACAAAGTTTTGGAGCTCGAACGATTTTGAGATGAAATAACAGCTATGGTGTCATAGTTCTTTGTCAGCCTTTTAAAAACGCATCTGCTTTCAAAGAAGCATACGTAATAATAAAGCAATACTGGTAAAAGCGGGCAAAAATATTTTTTGCCCGCAAATTTCGGAGACATCAAAACCTCTTAACCAAAACTTCATGTTCTCACCTTATAACATACATTTACCTGGTATTTTATATCCGATTTTATACTATTTAAAATTACTGATTATTATTTGTTTATTTTTATATTCTCGAATTCTGAGAGAAAATAACGCTATCATTAAAAGTTAAAAATCTAGATTTTAACGAGTAGCCACATTTAAAACAATTCTTTAAATCAAAAAGCAAAAGTTTGGAATTATGTCTGTGGAAAAGTTGTCTGTGAATAATATAATTCAAAAATGCTTAGAGCTACATGGATGATATCTGACATGTGAGTTTTAAACGAAAATTTTACACATCTATCGAAATTTGAAAGAAATTTATTAAATGGAAGTCCTCAAGTTCAAACATAAGAATACCAGTTTGCATGAAAACTATAAAAGTAAAAACAGTAGATGAATAAAATTTGGTAAACAGATTTAGTACCTAAAGTACAGATCTAGATCATGTATAGAACCTAATTAGTGATGGGGTGGGTCATCTGTATGTACTTTTGAATGCATGCAAAAGTGATAAAAAAATCATTAAATGTAGTAAATAAAATTTCTCTCAAAGTGTCACCATCTAAGGTGTATATTTTAATCAATTTTAGAGCCGTGTAAAAAGTCTGAACATCGGATCATCCAGAAACGAAGTAACCTAAATAAATGAAATACGGTATGTTATCCCTTGTCTACAATTATAGTTTTATACCAAAATTCAACTTCAATCCATCGGAAAAAGACGCACAAATTATTTATTCAGTTTTCTGGAACTTTTGTATTATCAGCAATTAATAGTGAGAGAATTCAAAAAAAAAAAAAAAAAAAAAAAAAAAAAAACAAGCTCTATAATCACTATTTTTTGTCAACGATATTTACAAATAATAGCTAATAATTCAATACAATGACGGTTAGTAATTCATTATCGGATTTTTTTATCCCCCTTACTTACATATCTCTCATGTACCGGAACCTGAAATAAAAATCTGAGCACTCATGATGTTTACTGACTTTAACAAGAGCTACAGTTCGATTCGAGTGGTTAGGGAAAAACACCCTCATTAGAGAGTATGCCAGAGTTTTCACTAAACCACATCTACTTCCCAGATAACTTAATAATTTCGATTTCTGAAACTAAATTAAACATTAAATTTACTCGCTGAACTAGACATGTTTTGTGGATTTGTAAATGCAGAGAAAGAGCTTTAATTCAACTTATCTTCTTTCTTGAACCGTTTCTTCTAAAGTAAATAATAATTCTAACCTTATTTCAATGTTTAATTCTTTTAGTTCATTTAACAGAAATTCAATACAAAAATACCTTCATTTATTAATAAATTGACATCCGTCCTAAACTTTCAACTGTTAGACGAGTCGTCTAAAGACTTTAGGAAGTTCTAAAAGTTTAGGATGTATTTCTAGTTTTCACTTTATAACAACAAGCGAGCCTGTCGTGACTCGCAAAGGATTGCATATATGTATATGTATTAACATAAAATAAATCGGTCGGGCACGTCTTTTCTATGCACTGCGCAGTGTACAAGCACAAGCCAACGCAACTCACAACGCTGAAAAGATGTGTCATCTGATAATTGCATAGAATGAATAGCAAATCAAATAAATTTAAAATCAATTTTTACATAATATTAATTTTTTAAACCGATATCAAATTTACTTAAAAAAAACCATTTTTTAAAAACCAGGTTTTTAAAACCGTCAAACCATAAGGAACACCAAACCAATTATTAATATTACTTTCAACTTTTTATGGAAATTCTTTTTTCTTGTCTTATGTTTTTAATTTCCTTTTTCTATATTCGAATAATTTATACATTTAAATAATAATGAACATATAATTATTATTATAATGTTTATACTTGATTAAATATGTTTTTCTTAGTTATTAAAAGAACAAAAAACAGGAAATTAGAATTTTTTTTCCTCGCCTTTTTTGTGTGTGTTGGACCTATGTTAAAAAATGGAATCGATATACTACTTAATTTGCTCATGGAAAAATAATTTTTTATATTAATAAAGATTGGATTCATGAAAAAAAAAAGCTAATTTAATTTTTTCATGCTTTTTTTATTCCTAAGATTAATTTTTGTTGAGTTGGAAGTTATTTCCCATCATCTAATTTAATTTTCAAGCACCTTTAATAATTAAAGAAAGTATTATCAGCATTTTTTAATCCTAATTCATCGAAAAGAATATTAATTAACTGTAGCTCGTAACTTGTCGCATTAAATTAACTTAAATTCATCGTAGATTATTTTGTATTATCAGTATCATTTAATTTAGTACAACAATAATATTAGTTTTTAAAAATGGAAGAAAATGAAGAAAACCCGTGAGTCCTTGTCAAACTAGTAGTTGATGCGTTCTAGACTTATTTCGTTTTTGTGTATTTAAAAGGTGAACCAAAATTCATTGCTTTACAACAGGATTTTGCAGTATTTATTTGAAAAATTCGTAAGCCAACATGGATGTGTCCGTTTTAAATACAAGCTCCCCACATGTTCAATATGTGCTCCTGTTGTAAGGGGTCCAAACCAAATCCGAAATAGAATAATTGTCAATCTTTAGGTAGCCTATCTCTTCCGATGCTGAGATTCCATAAACTTACGCAAAAAGATATATTGGAAATGTGATGGTCAAACTAACAATTCTGTATCTGTGTACATAAGTTTAACTGTCGTGATGCAATTTAACATTAATTATAATGGGAATTTTTCAATTATCTTTAATAAAACTATGCACTTCTACCAGACTGTGTGTTGTATCCCTTTGTCTCAGTTTTACGGTTAGCAATTCATCTTGAAGCTGCCTCATAGGCCACAACTGTATCAAAATGAAACGTACAAATCTAGCAAAGATCATCTCAGAAAAATTATAAAGAAACGAACAAAGGCTATATACGACAATATGAACTTGCTGTTTTATTCTACAACACGACGCTGCAATACCACATTCTCAGTATGGAATTATTTATTAATACATTATCTTATGCAATATAATCGTCCATCTGTGTTAGATACGCTAAGTGGGGCAAAAAATATCATCTGTATATTTGTTAAACATCATCATCAGATTCCTAAATCCTCTTTTTAATTTTGGATTTAAGTAAATTTAAAGTTAAATTGATGGATTTATCAAAGAATGATTAAAAATTAACTATAAAATCATTGATAACGATCTTTTTACATTTCTCCTGTTGAATTATAGAAAAGAAACAATGAATCAGCCTGCAATTTTCATTATTTTATATTTCTGCTGATTCATTCTATTCTTACTTCAAGGTGTATTAGAAGTTATTGCTAATACTTTCTTTTAGCCCGCTTTACAAATTTTGTATTTAATAACGAATCTCTCTCTCTCTCTCTGTGTGCGTATGTGTGCGTGCGTGCGTGCGTGTGTGTTCTATGTCTATGTATTTTTCTAAACAACTAAGCAGAATTCAATCAACTTTTGTATCCATATTTTGTAAGATAACATTAAATGTGTCTACTTTTCAAAAATACAACGAATAGATTTCCCTTTAAAAGAAATCAATCATTTTTTCTTTATTTCTCCTCTTTCAACTACTTTAAGACTATTTTTTAATCTCCATCTCCTATTAACATGATATAATATGAAGTTGTTTTGATTTCAGATTTTTGGAGTTTCAAAAGCGCAATTTATCACTTGGAGGCACCAATATTTTGCATTTAGGTTTATCAGGAAATAGTAAAAATGCTTTTTACATTTGGCGAATTATCACCAACAGAAAGTTACAATTTGGCCCGAATGTCCGCCAGGTACCTGATTCTCGATATATCGACGCATACGTACTCTGCTAGTAACGAAATTGTTTCCAACCTGTTTAAATCGGTAAATGACTTAAATTAACCAAGACAAACAACGTCTTAAAAATAATAATGTTCTCGCATGATAATATGATATTTGAGATAGCAAATTTTAATTTTTATTGTATTTTTATAGACAATGCTTCAGCCATTTTTGAAGTAGGGATATAGAAATGCAGACTTAAATTCAATCGCTTCAAACTCAAACAAAGGTAAAAAAATTCTTAACAGAACCTGAAACATAAAGTTGGAGATGACAACAGCATGTTCAATCTATAAAGAAACATCTATGCCATCTACAATAAAGTTAGAAACGCTTTCCTGATAAATAACTCATTTCTGTCCGATTTTTTCATTAATTTCCCACACTTTGTTAATATTTGAATAATTGAAGACAATTTTGGAACTAAGAAATGTATAGAAATTCTGTTGCTAGGCAACGGACGGCGAAATTTTGAACTACATTATTTCATTTTTAAAAAACAATTCTGATTTATTTGTTAAAATTTAACAAACATTTTATTAGCTTTTATTAAATAAAATTTAAAAAAATTAAAATACTAAAATTAAAATAATTTAATTAACTTGAAGAATTTATTAAAATTAGTTTAATTTAATTTTATAAAATTAATGTAATTAATTTAAATTTATTAAATTAAATTAATTTTTATTACAGCTAAAAATCTCCTTTCACATTTACCTGCCTATTTCACAAAATTATAAATAAGAAACATTGTATTTGAGACATGAATACAATTTTGAGTAGTTAGAAATTCTGAACAACACTAATTTTTTTTAATAAAGACAACAAAAATAAAGTTTTCGCAAGCAAATGAGCTATTTTTCGCTGAAATTCAAAGTCATATATGAAGAGTTGTTGCCAAAACACATTAACAAAATTTTAAACGAAACCTTTTAAAGACATCTTTAAAAATGTTTCAAGAACTATTACTGGTTCGGCTTATTCATATTTTATAATTAATGAAAACTTAACTATATGATTAATTGTCTCAAAATATTTAAACTGTTCTTGCACTTTGGCATTTGTTAACAAAATTTGCAGAACTAATATAACAAATATTAATAACTGTAATATATATAGAGAGAATTAATTATATAAGAAAAAAATTAGCTGATGGTGGGGTTTAAAATTGACTGGTTCAATGGATATTCTAATTTTGATTAAACAGCGCTTCAAACTATAAAAGGATTTAGTGTTTAATAATATTTTATAAAAAAATAAGTTTTAGATAAAAATATATATATATTGGGGAATTTTAATCCTTGGTAACGTTGGTTATATCAAAAAGTAAAAGATAAATATGAAAATACAGTAAGAATGTAGAGTAAGAAATGAATTTCTAAAGTAATTATCTATTAGGAATTTTATTTAAATAGTTTAATGGATTTCTGAAGGTAAATTTTAAAAGAAAAATAAATATATGGAATAAAAAAACTAATAATATATTTCATGTATAGAAAATACCTCCATTCCGTTTACATTGGATACAAAGTAAAATTCAGAATAAAATTTAGCTTCTTCTAAAAGCATTTTTTTTAAAAAAAAAAGAAGATATTTTTTGATGATATTTAACTACTATTCAAATAAAGACAAGATTTTTGATTAATTTCGTTTTTTCGTGCCTTTAAATTACTATCTTTTTTTTCCTTAAACAGAAAAGATATTAATTGGTTTTTTAGGTTAATCTTATTGCGTTTCCTTGAATTACGAGCACTTATAAAAATTGACAGTTAAGAAACACGATTTAAAATTTTGTATTTTCTTAAAACTAAAACATAATTATCAAGATTTTTTTTCATTTTCCTTAAAATATTTTTGTAATTTATATTATTGAAAGAAACGATAAATAAAAGCAGTTTAAAAAAATAATTTGTCTGAAAAATATTTTATATCTTTGGTTTGCTTTCCGCCCGACTCAAAAAAAACTGTATGCAAAAGTGTCTTTTTTTAATTACATTAAACGACAAATGCAATTTCGGATAGGATCGATTGTGGCATATATTTATATTGTGTGAAATTAGAGGAAGATTACTTTATTCTTAACAAAACCAACACTATTATGGAGTCATTCGCGCGAACATTTGGTCTTCTAAATCCTATTTAAATATCTCGTCCGCTTTCTCTAAGGGTCATCTAATAAATTGTCATATGAATATTTTTTCACAAAATTTCTAGTGCTACATGGTTTTTAAATTTTTAAAGAAATTATTTTTGTTTTTATTCGTTACTTTTTGGGGGGTATTTGATATATTTAACTTCTTTTAATTTTCATATTTAATCTACTATTTTATATTTGAATAATCATAGAGAACCTTGTATTACATCTAAATTACATATTTTTCTCAAGTTAGATTCTTTAAAAAAAGCTGCCTGTTGATCTTCGTAGACCATGGTCCATAAAACTCAAAATCCTACTCCGTTAAAACGCATATCACATATTGCTAGAGGGACAGAATTACGTAGTTGGCATAGTTTTAAATGCGAAGGTAGAAAGCAAACAAAAGGGAGCAGTAGAATTTTTTTAAAACTTATATAGTTTTTGAATGGAATATGCCGATTCATCCTCTTGATTTTATGGGGAAATAACAGTTTACAAGATTGGGATATTAAAATTAAATTGAAATATTATATATTAGTTACCAATAATTTTTTTAACTCATACTTATTGAAGATATTTATGGTCCTGATATCTACATCACGCCTTTTGTATATAAATATCATGTAGGAAATAGCATTGGCATTAGTTGTATATAAGATGCCATGCGATTCTGAGCCATCTGATTTCGAGAAAAGACGCAATTGTCGGATATCCTAGAAACGTCTGATCCTTAAGTGATATATTTTGCGAGTTAAACATCCTAAAATCGACAGTGATTTTTGTGAGTGAGGTGCAAGAAGTGAGTGGTAAATGCTGGAATTCGATTTGACTTGGCGGAATCACGAAACTAAGACATAAAAAAAGGCAATTTTTGACCTAAGAAATTCGGAAAAACAACCATCCGCAAGGAAGTCTGTTTCCCTGGTTTCAAAGGTCGCGGTACCACCCACGCGATAAGTCTTGGATTCTAAAATCCAACCCCGCTGTTCAGCTGTGGTGGTGCCTCTATATAAACAGGACCTCTATAGTGATAAATCAAGGTCAATTTTCTATCAATCAGATGGTAAAGTCTGCTAGGTTTGGTGTATGCAGGAGAAAGCCTTTTGCCAGAATGCATTGCGCCCACAGTAAATTTTGGTGAAGAAGGAATTTTATTCCGGTGATATTTCTCAAGTATGAACTGGGAACCTTTATCCCAGTCCATAAGTTCAACGATAAGTTCAAAGCTGACTCCTACTGTTGTTTTGGACAACAGTGTGTTTCCTACGCTGTGGCTATATTACGGGTGAGATCGTAGTTATTTCAAGGATAAGAGCGCCACTTGTCATGTTGCGAGGTCCACCATAGATTGATATGATGGCAATAATCTTATGCAATGGCACTGGTCGCTCCACAGTCCTGACTTGAATCTTACAAAAAACCTCCAGGACGAGTTTGATCCCAATCAAGAGGTATAGCAACGGACCAAAATCGGTGGAGGAGCTCACATTTCTTTTTCAAATCAAGTGGAAGAAAATACCACTGTCCATCATCTAAACACTTGTGGAAAGCATGCCCGGGATGATTTACACTCGTCTCAGATGGAGGCACAATCATCTATGGGATATGAATAATTTGTACCTGTTTCTTTTATCACAATAACTTATGGGTATATAATGTATTTATAAACTGTAAATCACTAATGAAAAGTGGAAACTGCGTTAAAATCCACAAACAATGCTTTCATTTGTTTAACAGGGGATGAAATAGAATTTACCTTCGTTTTTCACTACAGTTGTTATTTTTGTTGTTTAAATTTTAATTTAACATTTATTTTTTACTTGCCCATCATTTGTTGAAATTACTATTTCCTCGCTTTTTTCTTTACGATTGAAGGCAGAAAAATAAACTGAATTAAGCCATCTTTCATCTCTTTAAAATGAACAAATTTTGTTTGAAATATATTTTGTCATGTGCAATTGGTCAGGAATTAGGAACTGAAAAGTAATTTTCTGCCCTTTCCTTGCGCTCTTTTTCACATAATCTATATGGCCAGTTGTGAGGGGGGGGAAACTAGATTCTACACATACTTTATTTCCTTATTGATTTAAAACTGCTTAAATGTGCTTGGATTATGGATTAAAGTCTTATAGAAAACTAGTTAAATGAAGGAGCAAAAATATTCACAACATTATGAAAAAATTTACATCTTTAAAAACTGAAAGGACTTTAGTTTTTTTTAAAAAATATTTTATTATTTTAAAAGCATAAATGTGTTAATATTTTTCTTTTTTGTTTGTTGTTTTTTCTTTTACTTTTTAAAAATAACCCAATTTTCTAAATTTGATTCAACCCAATTTCCAATTTAAATTTTTTTCTAGAATTATGTATACATCGTGGCAATGTACATAAATTTAATAATCCTTAACAATTAGGAGAAGATACTTGCAATTTTTATATGTCTGTTACTTTCTTAGTTTATGGCTTTTTCTTCAACTCTAATTAAACATCATCTAAATATTTTTTATTTTGTTTATCCTAATAAAATGTCCAATGAACCTGAGTTTTTTTAAACAATTTTTTACAATTTAATTCCAATTATCTCTTCAAGACTTAAAATAGGTTGGCATCCTGGCATAGAGGTAACCCGTGTTCCTCATGATCTGGGCGTTCTGATTTCGAGTCCCAGTTAAGACGGTTTTTCTTCTGTGTACTAGTGAATGTGCCCCCCTTGCAAAAGTGGGCTGTGCAAGTGAATTTGACGAGTGCGTGGCTAAGTCGTGCTTTTGGCCTTAGTAGGTGCTACTTCAAAAACAAGAGACGCTCATTCGGCTTAAAATCAGTCATCAACGCAATTGTCCATGGCAAGTCCCCTTAGTAACAACAACAGATTTAAAACAGACCTCACTGTCAGATTTTGAAATATATTTTGCAGGATTTATTGCGTATAGAATAAACTTCTGTGTGATTTTGTACATTTCTTTTCGATAAAATGTATTTATAATAAAGATGAACTTCGTTTATTCAGAGTTATCTACTACCTGGTAGTCCTCTGGTATGCATCCCATTACTGAGAATATTGAAGTATTAAAAAATTATTATAATGTTAACAAAAGTATGTTGAAAATTAATAAACATTCCTTTTTATTCCAATTAAAAAGTTATTAAAATATTCAAACTTGCAACCGAAAAGGTCTTAATTTCAGAATTAATTAAGAAAAGCAGACGATATTTTCTTCCTCTATAATAAAAAACTCCTAACGGTAAATTCATAATTTTCATCATAAAATTTTATTCTCCGCATTTAATTGAAAGAAAAATAATTGCAGACGATAATTAATATTTTCAAATTTGGTTTAAAATGCAGACGAAAAATTTTAATGCCAGTCGACTGATGCAAATTTTTAGCGATTGATTTAAAATCTTAATCTTCTCTTCAACAATATATTTTTAACGAAGAAACAAATACGTTTGTATTTTATTTTTAAACTTTAATATATGCTAACTTAATATTATTTATTTTATAGTGAATTCTGAAATATGCTATAGCAACTAAGTCATTAATTATGGTTATTTCAATGCGCAGTATCTTCCTTTGACTTTTCCTTTTAACTATTCATTGAAAGGAAATTAGAAACAAGTTTCATAATTATGAATATACTTTTTCCTTCTAGTTTACCGAGAAGTTTTTCATCTTTTTAACATTGAATGTTTCCAATCCATTTTTTTCTACTCACTTTCTATACTAGAAATTTGAATAGTGTAGTCTTTCCTTTCAGTTTTGAGAGACAATTATTTTAATACATTCACAACATTTTAATTAAAATTTCATTGCAAATGAGGTATGCTATCAAGAAAGTAAATTTAAGGAGGGGGTAATCGACTGATAAGATACCATATTATTTTTTTTAAATGTTAAATGTTAAGGTACTTAAGTATTAGATCATTGACGCCAACGGTTTAGTAACTCATTGGCGACGGATTAAAATTTGGCGTTAAACCATCGACACCAACAAAACCAACCAAATGGTGGACGACAATTAAGGTTTAAAACATCTTTTAAATAATGGAGGTTTTTTGCCATAATTAGCGGTTTAGCAACTCATTGGTGACCCCTTCAAATTTTCCACAAAGGTCGATGGTCTAATACATATGTACCAAACTTAAATAGAAATTAGTAAAAATCGTAAAATTACGTATTATTACATTATAAAGAAAAAAAATTCAATCTATTGGTCAAATCAAATCTTTTATTAAAAGCAAGATCATTTAAAAAATACGAAGAAATTATACAATAAATATCATATCATTAAAAAAATTCTTATGCCTTTATTAAACATCCATTTTTTTTATAAAATCAATTTATTATGTAATATAAATATAATATTTCATATATTAAAATGATTCTACAGAAGTTTTACTTGTTGCATAAAAACGCCAAAACCTTTTAATCGACATAAATAATATCTTTAACATAGTAATAAAAATATTCTTTTGATATTTAAAATTTATTACTTTCGTGTTTTAACTCTCCCGTATACATAATTAGCAAAAGTCCAGAAATCGGCGAAAAATTCCAAAGCGAGATTTGACGAATTTCCACGCTTTACACTCCCCCCCCCCTTAGAGTTAAAAAACACATTTTTGTTATTTATTTGTCTGTCTACGACAAAGATAACAATAAATTTCTTTAAACTAGATTGACGAAATTTGAGCACGGTCTTTACGAATTTGCCGATTTTTTTCAATGTTGAGAAAATTCCGCTCAAGGGAAATCTATCGTTCCTACTATCTGGACATAAATTAACACGGTAGCTACAAAACGAAGAGAGCCAGATATATAAAACACTGCACACAAATGTAATCCAAGAACGTAGACACCTGTCAGATTTTCAGTCGAATCCAACAAAAGATTGACAGTCAATCAGCTTGTACTTTCAGAAACTAGTCAGCACTACACTCAAAAATGTAATGACTTAAATATATATCGAATCTGGTGTATTATTTTTTCTACTGCAATAGCTATATTGTGACAAAATTTGTATTCAACCAATTGCGAAAAATATGTTTAAAACACAAATTCAATTTTCGGATACTCTTAATCTCATGCCCAGCGCCACACATTTCACCAAGGGTGATACTGTACCTTCAGTAAAAAACGCCTGATACACACTATAGAATAATATTTTTAACTATCGTACACCAATCCTGGGATAATACCTTTATTAGAGTGTATGCGATAAAATTTGAAAATACCACTTCTGTTGCTTTAATACTTGCTGTTGCGTACTTTTTGGATTTGTCTTGTTAAAAACAGGCCACTTTCGTATTCCATTTAATTTTTTGTTCTAATTCCAATGCAGACCAGCAGTTTTATAGAGGGCGTGAACATTAAATAATACAAAAACCGAATTTGAGAAACCGGTTTCCGAATTTAATATTTCCAAAAAGTCGGTTTGAACCAGTTTTCAAATTTTTTGTCAATAAAATAATAAAATAGGGAAAATTATTCTAATTAATTTATATAAAATAATAAAACAAAACGAAATCAACGTCAAAGCACGCACACACACACATTATATATATATAGATAGATAGATAGATAGATAGATAGATAGATAGATAGATAGATAGAT